>JACJUY010016153.1:12731-23244 GCA_014220935.1 Platorchestia sp. MABIK | reverse complement strand
TGCCTGAATGTAGTGTGCATGCTGCCTGAATGTGGTGTGCATGTATGCTGCTCTGAATGTAGTGTGCATGTATGCTGCTCTGATTGTAGTGTGCATGTATGCTGCTCTGAATGTAGTGTGCATGTATGCTGCCTGAATGTAGTGTGCATGTATGCTGCTCTGAATGTAGTGTGCATGTATGCTGCTCTACATGTAGTGCTCATGTATGCTGCTCTGAATGTAGTTCCTTACTGATAATCAAGTGTGGCAGAATACCCTGCACACACATAGTCTATGTGTGTCAAGAGGCCTTGTACACCATATGTGTGACTGTGTACGTGGCTGAATACCTTCAATACCGATACTGTGTGGGACTAAATATCTTTCAAGCTTTCTGGGTGCGTGTGACTGAATAGCCTTCGCAAACAGTTCGTGTGGGTTTTGCTGAGTACATCGAACACACCCACACATCATTGTCTACAATTTTCAACAAGTTTTTGGATCGCTCTGCAACGAGTATAGAGCTACGAAGGTCACCTCACGGTTATACGCGGGACAAATTATGGAAAGTATTTTTGCGGTATTTCCAGCCGGCGAAAAACGAACACAAACTTGTTACAATTAATCGAAAAATCTTTCTGTTGTCCGAATTTTTTAGAATATTTATTTCACGAAATACTTCCCTCTTAAAATTTGAAATCGATCAAATTTAATAATGCATCAGAATTGTATGTAATGAATTATGAATTATTCCATATTATAGTGGTAGCTGTAACTGTTCTTAGCAGTTGTGCAAGAGCTGGGATTCGAAGCAGCCAGTACCACACCGTTCGACCAGGTCCAGCTCACCTGCGCCTGCTGCTCAGCCAAGTTCACTATGATTGTTTTGGTCTTTTGGTGTTTACTGGACATTACAGCGACCCCCGTGCTGAGAGATATGTATTCTGCGGACTCTTAAATTTGCGATGTGTGCGTCTTGGAAGCTGTTGACGTTTTAAGTTTTTAAGCACCTAATTGTATTAGAGTTGCGTTCAAGAAATATTACATTTAACGCCAATATGTAGCTTCGGCTAGTATGCATGGTAATACTGAGGTAATTTGAATGCAAAACTGAAATAAAGCAAACAAAATGCATGCGTGGTTGCATTGCACATTATGGATATATGTAATGGCATCGGATCCCTTGTTTGAGTACAGGCTCAGTTTGATGAGTTTCCCATCTGCGTGTCACCTGTTGAAACTCCTCACCATTTGTTCGTCCACACTGTGGAAGGAAAGCATAGCATTTAGTAGTAACATAGGATTGTTATATAACGTTCCTTTTATAAGGTTTTGTCCAAAATAGTTTATGAAGGCATGCGTTTCAGATAACTTAGTCATCTCTTTCGTTTTTAAGAGTACATTCAGCGGGTGAAAACTGTGAGTAAAAATTTGACCCTAATGATTACCCTCCTCTTTCCTGCTCCTCTTTCCTCTTCCCTCTTTCTCGTTCCATCCCTCCTACCTTCCCTATTTCTTCTAAGCCTTCAACGTTCTTTACTATTACCACTCTTGCTGTTCCTAAATTTCCTAACCCAGCACCAGAGACCTGTTTATATTCATCTCGAGGCGATAATTGAAAATACATCTCCATTAATACCGAGCGTGTTCGTGACTTGACGCGTGTTACGTCGCTGTGCATGCGTACGGCCCGCAGAAGAAGTGCAAGTGAGGGTGTACTAACGCAATGTACTGCTCTGCTGCAGCTCACGGCACTCAGGGAAGTACTGGTACTGCATTGTGTGCCAGTAGAAGGTGGATAATAGGACCACCTGCACTTCGTTGTCATGCTGCGGCAGCGTTGGGTCATGCCCGTCACGCTACGCCGGAGCTGGGTCACGCTCATCACGCTGAGGTAGAGTTGAGTCATGCCTGCTCCGACTGCGTGCCGCCGCCGCTGCTAAATGTCAAGGTGGCCTCGAAAGTACCTGAAATTATAGCACCTGCGCGACGGTTGCTTTGAATTTCAGAGCATCTCCTTGAATGTACATTTACGGCTTTAACATCACGCTTGAACGTGGCGTTATTCTGGTTTATGTGCTTTTTCCCTTTTAAAATAATTGTAATTCTAATGAATTTTTTTAGGAAAATGATGCCTAAATAAAACTTCCTGTGACAAGACGGTGAGGTTCTCTCCAGGGTCCTCAGGCAAGGGAGACCGAGTGATCCCATAAAGGAATTTTTCCTTGTTTTAGGGAGTATTTTCTCGAGCTGGCGGTTGCTGGCACGTGCGCCGCATCAGTAACTGATATTTGTGTCTGCTGTAATTGTTAGGAGAAATTTGTCGCTAAATCTCAATCCGTCTGTGTCCCTTTTAAAGTCCATTTCAAATGTCGCGGAACTCGTCACAACGGCTGAGCTCACTCAACACGCACGCGTGATTCTTTGTTTTTTAACGTCAACACTGAACAGTACTAAAGTCTTCAAGTACAACCAAAAATCGGCGATGTGTGTTAAAACGCGAAATTGATTCAAAAAAGGTTCAATCTACACAAAATATGCACTTTTTACACGAATGCAATCCGTTCAAAATGTTGAATTTTTACAAACTTGTACAACTTTTATAGAAATGAATTATTTTCACATTGTTTTGAGAGTCGCACTTGCATTAATAATTTTGCGCACACCACAGAATTTAAGATTCCAGTGTTCAATTTGCGTTCATGGTTGAGGTGTCCCTTGTCAAACGCTGCGACGGAGCCGGCGCAAGCAACCCCACAGCGTAGCACTGATACAATATTGCTACTCTCCTTGCTGCACGCAATTCAGTACAGTATCAATAAAAAAGGTATAATATCGTACAAAATATTATACCTTTTTGTCAGATATCATACCATTTATAAGAGGTATCGAAATGGGATAATTTATTGTAAGATAATCATAAATTTGTTAATCATGAATAAATCGTTAATAAATGATCATGATTCAGTTATAATGGAGTAATCATTCAACGATAATTCATCGTTTTGTAACAACTGGCTCATTAATGACTATAATTATGGTGTATAATATGGTAAGGGTCTCAATTTACGCGTCGATTTAACTATGAAGGCATTTCAAGAGCCTCAAGAACTGGAAACATTATCTACTTAGTGAAGTTGTTAATATATGATCCTTAACAAGTTAACTGCGATGGGTTGAACTGAAGTTCAATATTCAATTCAAATTTAAAGTCAACTGAGGTTTTCAAATTTGAAAATAGCAAACATTAACTGGATCGGGCGTTTATTTACCTTTCACTAAGTATTAATAAAAAATGAGTTAGTGACTGCAGGTGGGTCAGCAGCACTATGAAAATCTTCTAAGTGACCACCGGTGGGTCACTTCGCAGGAAATGTGCTTTCAATAATCCAGCTTTCAATTTTTGAAGCCATAAAATATAACAAAAATTAGAATTCACATTGAATTCTCGTTCAGTAGGTTGTCTCTTATTTGACTGGCTTGACTCCTTGTTGACTGATTTGACTCCCTGTTGACTGATTGGACCCTGTTGACTGATTTGACTCCTAGTTGAATGGTGGGACCACTAGCTTAATTGACTTTACTCCTAGTTGATTGGCTTGACTCTCTGTTGAATAGTTTCTCTCTCGTTGGCTGACCTGACTCCTAGTTAATTGGTTTAACCCCTAGCTTAACCGGCTTTACTCGTAGATGATTGCCTTGACTCCTAGTTCACCCGTTTTGCCTCCTAGTTTATTATCATTTTTATTAAATTCGTTATTTCAAACCTTAGTGCCGACAATTGTGATTTCAAAAGAGCGGAGATCAAGAAGGGACCATTTAGTATAGACTGCAAATAAACAGAATTTCTATGCATCACAAGGTGTGTTCCCACACAGGTTGCCCAGCACATAAGAATGGTAAGTTAAGAAAGAAGAAGAAAAAATACAAAGAAGATATAGCATAAAAGGCATGAGAACTGAAAGAAGCAAAGTGGGCACAAAAGATGGTGTCCTGCAAGCCTGTCTTTAGCTGAAGTAACCTAATAGGATCTCTTCTAGGGGCGCCAGTCACCATAGGATGGTATAGACAAACTCAACTAACCTAAACCAATGGCCTATCCTGTGCCCCGCGGGGGAACTCCTAGTTGATTCGCTTGACCCTTAGTTGGATGGTTTGACCTCTAGCTGACGCTTAACTCTTGTTTTAATGGTTTGACCTCTAGTTAAATGGTTTGACCTCTAGTTCTCTGGTTTCACTCTTAATTAACCATCTTTGACTCCTAGTTGACTGCCTTGACTCCATATTGACTGGCTTGATTCTTAACTCGGTGTGCACGTTCACATGAACTCAGAAAGTCACATTGGCGCAGCGGCTGCAGTTAGGTGAACCTCCCCCTCTCTACCCTCACCGCTACCCCTCTCCTCTTCCCCCCCCTCCTCATCCCCCTAACCCTCTCCTCCCTCCCCCCATCCCCTGATGGGGCGTCGCCTCCTCGCAGTAATTGGGCTGCGTGAGTCACGCACGCTCTGCTCTGTTCGCTGCTGCCATCAATTGCGGTGTGCGCTGTTACTTGCAGCGCTAACTTGTGTTGTTTGGTACCTGTTTGGTTGTGTCATAGCTCGTGTTGTTTGGTACCTGTTTGGTTGTGTCATAACTTGTGTTGTTTGGTACCTGTTTGGTTGTGCCATAACTTGTGTTGTTTGGTACCTGTTTGGTTGTGTCATAACTTGTGTTGTTTGTTACCTGTTTAGTTGTGTCGTAACTTGTGTTGTTTGGTACCTGTTTGGTTGTGTCGTAGCTTGTGTTGTTTGGTACCTGTTTGGTTGTGTCGTAACTTGTGTTGTTTGGTACTTGTTTGGTTGTGTCGTAACTTGTGTTGTTTGGTTGTGCCATAACTTGTGTTGTTTGGTACCTGTTTAGTTTTATCATAAATTGTATTGTTTGGTACCTGTTTGGTTATGTCATAACGTGTGTTATTTGTAATCATTTTAGTTTTCCAGTTCTAACAACTTATTTTGTTATACCATAACTTGTGTTTTTTTTTTGCCTATTTAATTCTGTGATAACATATGTTGGTAGTTAACTATTTATATCTGAAATAACTTGTATTGTTAGCTACCTGTGTAGTTCTACCATAACCTGTGTTATTGATTTCTTATTCACTTTGCCATAAGTCGTGTTGTTTCCATTATTTAGTTCAACCTTAATTTGAGTCATTACTTTCTCAGTTCTGCCATCTCTTGTGGTATTTCATATTTAGTTCTATCATAATTTTTTATGATTTTTCTGTTCTGACTTAACTTGGGATGTCAGTTATATCTTGTATTGCTACCTATTTAGTTCTGGCTTATCTTACGCGTCACCTATTCAAGTGTTGGATTATTTGTGCTTTTGACTATGAAATTCTATCATAGCTTGTGCTACTCATTTTTCCCATAACTTGTTATGCATACATTTCTCCACTAACTCATTTAATTTCATTTCCTCCGCAACATGAATGGAATTGCAACACAAAATGTGCGTTATTTCCTTTTCTTGACGTACATGTGAGAAATTTGCTGGTTAGAATTTTTAGGTGTCAGAATATTTTTTCATAATTTGCACCCGAACTTGTGATGTTCGGAATGTTATTTTGAGCAACCTGCTGTCGTGACATAGGTTTGTTTTTGTGTGAAAGTTGTAATCCTTTCTTTCGTTTGTGCTGCAATTAATTGTTTATTTTTTTCGTGGTCCTTGCCAGAGGTCATGTAGAATGTAAGTGCTAATAGAAGTAGCTCCTCGTGGTAACTATAGATCGTTCTCCTCTTTTAAACGGAGAGTTCCGGCATCGATGTTGTAGGACTCAGCCTCCTTTGATGAAGGCTGTGTCGATTCAAATATCATAGATTACATCCTCTATGGATATTATTAACATCAGAAACAGAAACCTTATTGATGAAATATTTTGTGCGTTCAGCAGCAAGATGGAGGAGGCAGAATTTTGCGTTGCATGCAGCTGTCTCTGCATGTTGTCACGTAGCGTCCGCGTCCATCGCGATGATTGTCATGAATTGAGCGACGCTCGGGTCTTTGTACACGAACGAGAACTTGCGCCTGCTGAGCGCTATTCAACATGTTTTTTTGTGATGTGAAGTTTAGTTTCACATTTGTTCCGTTCATCTTCTGTTCCTCCGTCGTAGTCTATATGTCGGCTTGTATACTTGATGAATTTGGCAAGGCTACGATGGTACAATGGTCTTGTATACTGCGGCCTGAAATTAAATTAAAAGGGGATTGAGAATCCGGAGTCATGTGTGAACTCGATTAGATGAACCGAAGGGAAGGCTAGTACAGCAGTTGCCAGAAATGAAAGTCATTGAAGATCATTGACAGCTTCGTTACTCAAGTTTTGTCTCTGACTATAAACAGTTTAACTTATATTTTCCAACAAATGTTCATTTTTTACCTCAGAGTAATGTAATTTGCTCCGTCGTTAGTTGATCTGAAGTAGAGTCGTTGGATAACCCAAACTGATTATTTGCTCTCCAGTTAGCAGCATATTCAATGTTATCGAAGTTTTTAAATGAGTAATCATTTTACTCAATTTTTGCTTGGAAACTGGTTATCTTATTTACAATTGGAAATTTTTACAGTTGGATACGTACATATAAAGCCATAGCATTCCTCGGTAAGCAATCTTTTTAATTCCATTTTAGATTGTTCCCTTAGTGAAATTAGTTCAAGTTCATTTCTACGTAAACGTTAAAACCTAAAATTCCTTCCTAGCGTAGAAATACCGCGCCTATAGGCTGTCCGCAGACTAAGGGTGACAAGTCAGATCAGTCCTATAGGAAGATTGTTCTTTCAGTAAAATTAATTCGAGTTCATTTCTACTAAAACGTTAAAGCTGGAAATTCTTTCCTGACGTAGATGTACCCGCGCCAAGGCACTCCGGAGTGTGATCAGTCGGACAGGTCGGCGCCGAGCATGGATGTTCCAGGCGGCGGACTACGCGCGCCCTGGGCGGCTGCGTGACTGGCGAGACGTGTACATAGAGATGCTGGGTCTTTTGTGAGCCGCTATCGATTTCCGTGCCATCTGCTGACATTTGCGTAATCGCTTTACTTGTTCACTCTTTGGCTATAGTTGTGCAGTAATCGTGCAAAGTATAAGGTGTAATCTGTCTAGTAATTTTTTGGCATCTACTTGAGCTTTTCAAAAGAGGGCAAACGAGGGTTTGGTTACATTCCAGGGATTATTTGAAGCATTCTGATAGTTTGATTGTACTTTGGAGAATGTTTGAGTCACCCCGGTTGTTTGATTGTGCACTTTGGAGTCTTTGATATACTCTGAAAGTTTGATTTCACTCTGAAGAGTTTTTGAAGTACTCAGAATATTTTAGGCACTCAGAATATTTGCTTGCACTCGGAGAGTGTTTAAGGTACTCTGAGTATTTGTTTAGGTTTTGGAGAATAAAAATACGAGGATCACTCCCCACGCGTCGCTGCTGCAAATAAAATCAATCAAAGATGTCCAGCGTCAGGTTTTATCTTATCTAGCTCTGCGATATTTAGTGCCGAGTGAATATGGAGCAGGTTAACGATCACCTCAAGCTCTATTTATTTTTGCATTTTCGAAAATATTAGTTGGAAGTTTTCAAAACTGTAGAATCTTACGTCTATAACGTTCGAGAAAATTCCTTAAGTCTGTTTAAGCATTGAAAACGTGTGTGCTCTGAGTTGGCTTTTCCTTCATTTCCAAGTGGCTTAGAAAGTGAACTAAAAGCTTCATAATCCTGATCGTTATTTTAATTTTTGGGGCTTCGCTCAAAATTTTCATCAGTTCTATGTACGTTTGGTTATAATATAAACTGCAATTTAATCCATAAGTTAACGTAACGTCTCGTGGCCCACGTTGTGATACCGAAGGTGAGAACGTTTAAAGTGTGTTTGACAAGCTCTCAGAACAGATTCTTTGCAACGCAACGTGCTCGAATGTATTTGAAGTGTTTCTTTTATCATGTTGTATAAAAATACGTAAGAGCCTGCCTTTTGCAGTGAACTTACTTTAAAAGCTGTCAAAGTATGCACGGTTTATATACGCTCGTGACATTCCCTGTAGTTGTAAATTTAGTAAATTATACGGAGGCAAATGTAGCCGTCTTGTTTACGCAGTATTTCTACGGGCTTGCACAGGCGAGCAGTTTAACGTTCAGTGCTTTTGTGTTTGTTTTAAAATAGAAAATAATTGCTTAACATCAAGGTGCTCACGAACTGCGGACTTACCTCTTTTTCCTTCGAATGTTGGTCAGGTCGATCTTCTTACTGCATACTGAATTTCGGAAGCAACATTACACGCAGTCTCATAAGTGATTTGACACGCAATGCGTGAAGTAGCATTCTCTTGCTTAGCCGCATATTTCCCCGTAACTTGTTAAACGTTTTCCATTTTTTAAAACGTTATTATTATGAACACCTAATCATGCTTGAAGTCTAAATTTTGTGCATTCTATCATACCTCCATCTTTCATTTCCGTGCCCATTCAAAAATTTACCGTCGTCAGGCCTGTAGTTATCGTCGGTTCGAAGAAAAATTCGGACTGGAGACTTGTCATCTTGTATGGACCAACGCTGTCTTTGGTGCGTGTACGGATTCTGTGCTCCCCATACAAGCGGCTTTGTTTTGTTCCTCCTCCAAGAAATGATTAACGTTGCTGTCACTGAGAAGCTGTGCCCCACACTCCGGATATCATGAGAACAAGTTCCGGAGTTGTGGGTCAGCGTCCCAGTCTCTCCCTTGTTGGAAGGAAAGGCGTGCCGTCGTGAGCTGTGTGCCGAGCTATATATAGAGCTTTCCGCCATACTCTCAATCTCATCCGTGCTTTCATTTATGATTTTTTCACGTTCGAAGAATAATATCCCTATTTTTCGGTTAGTTAACAGCCGAGTTTAATGAACATAATTGTATCGTTAACACAAACGTTTCGTAGATGCGGTTTGTTTTCTTTCTAATGAGTTGACGAAAAATGAAATCATTTAATGAATATTAATGCCCGGAATGTCTTGCGAGTTTTGATCCATTGAGAGTTAGCTTGTTTTCTGTAACTATATAGACTGTTTTATAATTGATATTCAAGCTAGGCTACGCAAAGAAAAAGTTGTACGTTTTGCTCGCCCTGAGTTTCCTCACCATGGACCTCCGCCGCCACCCGCTGTGGTGCACTCGGTGCTTTGCAGCTCTTGCCTTGGCGATGTCTGGCGATTGTGTTGATTTGCCTGCGTCTGCAATTGTGATCATTGTGTGAAATGTTGGTTCAGTGTTCAAATGTGTACTCTACTAACTTATTCTGGGTTATTCCATAAACTTATTTTGACGCTCGCTTGTTTGCCTTCGATCGGAAATTGTTGCGTTGATCGTTTCAAATGTTGCATGGTATAGTGTTCAAACATGTACTCTAATTACTTATTCTGAGTTATTGTATACTTTACACTTACTCTGATGCTCGCTTGTTCCCATTTGATCACAGATTTTCTATCTCTTACCCTGGAATATACCATGTCAACCCAATGCCATCCCTGACGCTATCGATCATTCTTTAACTACTCATCAGATTTGATTTTCAACATTTGTTAGTTCTATCAGTTACTGTATGTTGTAATCATCTACAAGTTGGGGCATTTGAGTTCCACAATTAGGCTATCTATGTTACATTTACCTCTTTTAACACGTTTCCTGCAAAGAGACTCACCGGTGGTCACTGAGGGGACTTTCATAATGCTCCTGGCCGACCAGCAGTCACTAACTAAAGTTTTATAAATACTTAATGCGAGCTAAATGAAGGCGAGATCAAGCTAATGCTTGGTATTTTCATAATTGCACAGATTAACTTTAAAATTGAATTGAACATTGAACCTCAGTTTAACTCATCGAAGGAGACGTGTTCAAAAATCAGATCAGGTTGCAGCTACTATATGTCCAACGGCTAGTGCATTCCACATCCGCCAACTGTTTCTTAATATGTGTGGGTTACATCTGCTGTGTTTGAATAAATGTGGCTTATATTCACTATCACTGTCTTAATAAGTGTGTGGTGCACCTACTGACTATGTGTCAAGACATTGTGCAGGTATGCCCTCACTGACTACATATTCTCTTCAACAACTTCCACGACCACCTAATCGTTAAGTGCATGCTCAACTGCTCACCGAATATGTTCCTACGACTTTTCCCATAATTTATGAAAATTTCTGCTTGCAGATACGCGTAAAAAAGGTTAAAACTTCCCACTTTTTCACTGTTCTTCTTTCTTTATTCCTTCATTTTTTGCTCCTTCCTTTCTCTTGTTTTTTGCGGTAATTTAGGCAGCCAATTTTAGCGTGTGAGATTTGAGGTCACACACGTTGGTAAGGAATTTAGATGTAACAGGTAGGTGTACTTCTCGAAAGTAATTACATTGCCTCTGTATTTGCAATGCTTCTGTAATAAAAATCACCCTCGAATGCTCTCAGTATATGCTGTATTTTCGGATGCTAAAAATCGGTATTCAATGTCTTTGATGAAACCGACCACATTT
>JACJUY010016148.1:3091-14204 GCA_014220935.1 Platorchestia sp. MABIK | reverse complement strand
ATTGAAGTTTCTTTCGTCCCAGTTTTACATTTTCAGTTCCCTCGTGTATTTACGTACCCTTTACACGTACGAGTGATTCACCCATCTCGAAAATTGCTAGTAGCAAGATAAAAACTAAAATTATTCTAAAAGAGATGTGCGATATAAAAATAAATCATGCGTGAGCACGCGACAAAGTAAGCCATCAACTACTCTATTCAATGTTTCAATCTCTTGTATTCAATCTACATTATTCTAGCCACCAAGTTTGGCTCTGCGTTGGTTTTTTCTCAGCCATTTGTGGCCTCAACAATTCCGAATTCAGCAATTATTTCAAGTGCACTTTCCTCACAGCCTGATGAAGCTACGGCCGAGGCTCTGTTCGAAAATCTTTTATTTTTGTTGGGCAGTTTCCAGAGCTAAAGAGAGTATTTAACGCCAAGGCTTATTATATAAAGCGTCGCAGAAGAGGCGTTGATATCTCAAGTAATTCGTTATCCATTTATTGCATTTAATTAAGACATATTTTATTTCTAACCAGCTTATGCAAGGGTACAGAATTAAACTTTTGGCACGATATTCCCAGCATCATGACAACCTTATATTTAGCCGGCCACCTTATCCGTAAGTACATTCTGATTCAACGGCCTGAAATTGATGCACGAGTGAGATCTTGATGTCAATGAGAGCTACCCACATTCCTCTACATGCAATATACATACACTGAGGCATAGCAAGCTGTCAAAGATAAATATAGCAAAAAGGGTATCTTTTCTTTACCGTACACTCTCAACTCAGTTTGGCGCGTGGCCAGATAAATGGCTATCTAATATTTGTAGTTTTGTTTTCTGAGGGGAGAAATTGATGGCTGGAGCTCAAGTGAAGTAAAAACAGGAGGGCCCTTACAAATTTCCACTGGGGAATCAGTATTTTATCCTAGCCCGAGGGATATATTGTATTAGACACAGATGACTTGTAGTGTGAGTATTAGCTTTTCAGAGTTACATTTTAATGGTAGTAGTTGGAATTTTAATTCAAAAATGAAACCTGAAGTGATTAAATACGGATAAGTTAATTTTGCCTGCACATCACGAATGGGATTTGAGACGCCCCTAATTGCTACGTTACGCATAAATAAATTCGAGATCACCATCTTAGAAAATAAAAATTTCGCAGCGAACGCGCGCATTTACTAGAAATTATGGATATTTTCTACACAGCCGTAGTGCGTGGAAAGCGAACAGTAGAACCGAAGGATTAATTAATGTGAAACTGACTTTTTGCCGTTTTTTGGATGCCGGCATATTAACAGGTGATCGGTTTTAACGGGTGTTTATGATCATCTCCTTTCGAAGAGATTGTTATATGCTTAAAGATACAGCTACTAACTGCTACTCAGTGCAAAGTAGCAATTTGGATGAAAAGAGCACTGAATGATTGGAATTGAATGGTACGACCATCAATAAAAAATGTATATATTATGCAAAATTGAGAGAGTATTTGGTCGAACGAAGACGTGTAATAAAATAAATCAGCTAAATAGAGTAGTAGGGCCAGTGTACACAAGAAGTGATCAAAGAAGCGCAAACTATAAAACTTGTTAGAAGCATTGTTAACTTTAAGATATTTTAAAAACCAATGATGGTACTTTTGCACCATCTCTATTGGAAATAAACTGTTTTTCTTTCTTTTTTTCTTTCTTTCTTGTTGATCGGACTGAGGGGCATTGAACGTTGTGAAACAAGAAGGAGAATGTAGCAGTAATATTGTATAGCTAAATCACTTTACTGCTCAGACAAATAGTCTCTAAATGATGAAGAGCATGGAAGTGAAAGTGGTGCATGCCTTTAAGATCTCATAGATCATAGGAACAATAATAAGTCTTACGGAACGAATAAAAAAATGGAAGATGTACGCAAGCAATGACGTAAATGCTAATCGGGGCTACTATAATGGAATAGAAAATGATGCAACGAAGAGCTAGGGTTGAATACCAAAGCAGTCGTGGAACACGAACAAGGATGGATGTGCAATTGCATCAGTATACAGAAAAGCTGGGAAAATATCCGTACTGCCGTGGGTTGGATGAGGAATCACAGCCATGATATGCATGAAGTAAGCGGAGAAGTGGATATCAAACCTGGGTTTGAGTGTCGCTAGGTGGTTTCATAATCGCCAGTTGGCTGATTGAGGAAATAATTTTTTTTATTGTTCAATGTCTTCTTTGAAAGTGATGAAGCGCATTTCATACAGAGGGAGACTGTTGTTGACAAAGTGATTCCAGGGGTATGTAACTTAATTAAGCTAATTATAGTAAGCCAAGAGTCATTTCATCTAATTAAAGTTACTTTAGGGGTGTGTTATATCTTTATTTTCGTTAAGGAAGTGAATGAAACAGTTTTGAAAAATGAGTTCAATAGGAGGTGAGCTGTGTACACAGGACGTCTATCTGTTGTGTTAGCAGTGCTTATCAACTGGTTACGAACAACTGGTTACGATGAGCAATGAATCTTTGGACTGTGATCGAGATATCAATGTATTGTTAGAATATCCCTGAAATTTATGGAGCTGCAAAACAAGATGTACAGAATGACAGTTTATTTTATTGAAGAATGAAGTTGATAAGAATGCTTCTATTAGAATGCTTTTCCTCTGAAAACTCTTTTTCGTTCTTTTTCACTGAATATGCTCAAGGATATCCTTTACTTATGAACTCTCATTTGTTCATGCTTGTAAAAAGAGACCTAATTTTAAGAGATATATGAGGAGAATGTTCCATGAACTTCTTTCTCAACTTACTGTTTCTATGCCCTTTCTGCACAGATTCCGCGTTCCCATAACTCCATACTAAATGGTGTTTTCCTCCTTGGATCGCCTTTGTGGCGGATAGGGAGGCTTAAGCTAACTAATAATCTAATCCATTTGAGGAGGAACTTGGCGATATCGTCAGACAAACAGATATCGGTTGAGTGAATTACCGTAATAGATTAGGCATTTTCTTAGCAGAGTATTTGGTCGAACGAAGACGTGTAATAAAATAAATCAGCTAAATAGAGTAGTAGGGCCAGTGTACACAAGAAGTGCTGCTAAGAAAATGCCAACCCTTAGATATTTTGGGAACGCCATGATTTACGAACAGGAATATAAGGATACAGTGCAGAGCAAGTTAACAATGCTTCTAACAAGTTTTATAGTTTGCGCTTCTTTGATCACTTCTTGTGTACACTGGCCCTACTACTCTATTTAGCTGATTTATTTTATTACACGTCTTCGTTCGACCAAATACTCTCTCTCTCAATAATGGTGAACGCACACATTGAGTAGGTGTAATGTCTCATAGATTGCACGTATAGTGCAATACGTGCAAGGGGTGTGCGAAAATGGAAAGTGATCTTTATAATTGTTCCCGTGATCTTAATCGTTAATAAAATAATGTAACTATGATACCGTACAGAAGTTTGTTACAAAATCAGCTGAAGCTTATTAAATTGCATTTTGAAACCATTAAAGAAAAAGAAACATTGAAATTAAATTGATGTACGGTATCATGATACAGAATATTCTTGATGTTAAAATCCGTTTTCACCGACACCGTGTACAGTAATTAATCGACCACAAGCAGGTGCATAATTCTTCGCTTATTTTTTTCTGTGTGTGCGCTGGTTCAACTGATGAAAGATGCGGGTGCCCCAGAAAAACAAAACAAAGAAAAATTTTCTCAGCGATTTTCTCACTCACATTCTGAGCCGAGACAGAATGAAATTTCAAATAAATTGCCCTATTCGCTGATGTGTACCCTAGAAGCTGGGCAAAACAACATGAACCAGCGACCAATATCGAACAGGTGCTTCGTGGCTGCTAAGAAAATGCCAACCCTTAGATATTTTGGGAACGCCATGATTTACGAACAGGAATATAAGGATACAGTGCAGAGCAAGAAATGCAAAAAGTTTTACTTCGTGCTTCGATTAAATAGGTAAGAACATGTAGAGCACTTGTCCCTCGAACAGTGCCTGCTGGCATGCTTCGCTGTATTTGTAGGTCGATGTGTCTTGACAAGCGGAAGTATTTAGTAGTTCGAAGTTCACTCGCGGTCGTCTAGCCCAGAATTGTGTTGTTCGAGTTTCATTAGAACTCCGCCAGTCTGCGAAGCATGTCTGCATCTGAAACGACAGCTGCAAGGCGAGAATGTCGCACGTGTGCAAGCTGAGCGTCGTCTGCACTTCCTCCGTCAACCGAGATAAGAAATTCAAACGAAGGGCACCCGAGATAATGTTATCAAACCGTGCTCAAAACTCTCTCATAGTTCCTCATGTTGAGTTACAAGTTCTCGTTACAAGAAATTCATGTGAGCTGTCAAGAAGACATTGCGAGAGACAGACGAACGGAAATAACGGAGAAAAGAGGCAAATAGAAGGTACAGCGCGCGGCAGGGTCGAGGGGTGGGGGAGGCTAAGAGTAGCAGCGGCGGCTGCGCATGCTCTGTTCGGTCTAAGCCAGCGTCGTCTGCAGTTGCGCTCAGCTCTCGAGTCTCGCGAGCTTGTTACTGCCGGTCAATAGTGAACCATCGCTCTCGTGTGATCCCCCGCTGCAACGTTCGCACCTTATCTGTGTTCTATTGTGACAAAAAACGGTCTATCCGTCGTGAGAGTTCCTCAGAGGCCTAACGAGAGCTTCCTGGTGCTGTGGGATCGGTGAAATAAGTTGCTGGCGACGAAGCACGTGGTGTGGGAGAGCACTAGTGGCGCGGCGCTCGTGGAAGGTCAGGAGAGTATGACAAGTACTTGGATTTTTCAGAGTGATCCACCAAATTTATAAGCATATCAATACTATGGCTACAGTTATACAGTTTTATTCGAAAAGTATTAGTGAACTGAACATTGTAATGTCCCCCGAAATTTGCGCGCCATGCTTTCGCCCACACGAATCTGATCCTCCCTCTGGTTCCGCTGACGACGGTGGAGGTCGACCGTCGCATTCATGATACGCTAGGGGACACCTTCGTCCCCCGATCCTGAAGAGTAAGTTTAGTTACGCGACCACCTCACCGACGCGAAGCCAATCAAATAACTCTACGGAGGCAGTCTTTGGAGGGAGACCAGAGGAGCCGGCATCTCGAGGAGTTAGATAGCAGAGCCAAGGAGCCAGGTACTGACACCACCACCACCACCCTACCTGAAAATGACATCATGTCACAGTGTCTTGCCCTGGATTTGCCTGTAACTGCGTGACCCGTAACACGTTGGGGACGAAATGTACCGCTAGTGGCGGCAATATTATTTCGTATGAACGCTATTTATACGTCTCGTGGAGATTATTGATTACATAGTATTTGCATTGTGCCGCCAACGGTGCATGTCGTGCTGCACGTGTTGAACTGTTCAAAAAGTGCTGGTGATCGGAGATGTCTGAAAGGCCGAGTTGCCTTCGTTTGGGCTCACGGGAGCGGCCCCCGCCATTGTGCCCGGTGGCGCTCCACAGCAGGACACCGCAGGGGCTGACGCCCAGATCTCCCGTCAGCACCACTGCAGAAGAAAGATCGCTTTTGTCACCTTCAGGTGAGGCGCGAGACCTTATTGAGCAGGGCTTGCGTGGTGCTTTATTCTTTGTTTCGTTGAGGGTGGTAGTGTTTGCAAGATAATTTATTCTTTGTTTTGTTGGGGATGGGAAATTTCAGGAATAGTTCACGGGTTGTTGTGATCTCGAACATATACTACCTGAATGAGGAGGGTTTGCATGCTGCTTTATTCTGCTTTGTTGAGGGTGGCAGTGTTTGTATGTTGATGTATTCCTTGTTTCGTTGAGGATGTGAAATTGCGGGGCTATTTTTTCGGGTTTGTTATAATCTTGAACATGTGTATACTACCTGAATGAGCGCGGTTTGTTTTGTAGAGGATGTAAAATTGCGGTAAGAGTTTCACGTGTTTGATATATTGTACGTTTGTATACTACCTGAATGAGCAGTGTTAAAGTGGTGCTTTATTCTCTGCTTTGTTGACTAAATGAAATTGCCGTGATAGTTTCATGGGTTTGTTTTAATCTTGAACATATAAGTATGATCTGAATGAGCAGTGTTTGCATGATACTTTATTCCCTGTTTCGTTGAAGATGTGAAATTCCAGTGATAGTTTCACAGGTTTATGTTCTTGTACATTTACGGTAGGAAATTACTTTTGAAGCGTGGAGGTTAATAAAAATTCGTTCCTCTTCTTATAAATACTTGAGTTCAGATCAGAAGCTAAAATATTTGTATAATTTAATGCCTTACGTGTTCACTGCTAAAATTCACTTACTTAAAATATTCGTGCGTTTGCTCTATGTTATCCCCAGCCTTCGAGTGTTGCATTTACCATCAGCAAATATCGGCGAGATCGCCTAGCTGGCATCAGCAGAAAGACGGATAAAAAGTGCAAGGCTGCGGCACATTTTGGAGGATGATGATCGTTCAAGAGCCTCAAGTACAATGCAGATTATTCCAACAAGAAAATTTGCTCAATTTTACTTTCATTAAAAGCAACGTCAGCTAATTTTACAGAGTGTTCTCAATTTAGCTCATCTTTTCTCGTGCGAAGTATTTTTTCGTACCCAATCAAATATTCGGAAAATGCCAGTGTGAAGAGTTGACATTTTGACTTAAAGTAACGAGAACACACGTAAACATTCATTTGATATTTTGATGACGCCATGATTAAGTATTGG
The DNA here is from genome assembly GCA_014220935.1 of Platorchestia sp. MABIK. Classification (NCBI taxonomy): domain Eukaryota; kingdom Metazoa; phylum Arthropoda; class Malacostraca; order Amphipoda; family Talitridae; genus Platorchestia; species Platorchestia sp. MABIK. Next base: position 7,526 of record JACJUY010016148.1, on the reverse strand, counting down.
GATGCTGCTTTGCAATGAAGATGATCATTGCGCTTATCTCATCGAAGTCCCGGTAAGAAGACAAGAAGACAAAAAATGGGTAAAACAAGCCTTTACTATTCTGGCTTTTGTTATTTTGTAATGTTTCGGGTTGTTTTACGTGTGTACACAATGAAGACGGAATGGGTTTTATGAGACTTCATTTTGAACATACATGATCCTTGAAGACTCCAGCCTTTTATTTTTTGCTGATAATCGCTTTTTTAAGTGTCAGTGACTGAGGGGATCAGGAAATTAATCTGAAAACCCGCATTTCTTGTTTTCGAGTACAATTTTTGAGTGTGCGCAACCATAGCTTCGTTTAGTTATATTGTTCAAAGTTTCAACTGTGGACATATTTTCGAAGAACTTACCTCGTTGTAGAGCGGAGTCTGAAGTTAGACGCAACCGACTTCTGAAAATTTTCAGGTTTTTTAGAACTAAACTCTGCCATCCGTTTTGCTTCAACGACGAAAACTTTTTTAAAATCTTGTCCCTTATCTGAACTATGGCGCTTCCGCTGGTCAGCATTACGGCATTTAGACAAGCGTTATCTAGCGAGGTGATTTCTCACAGTTGCCCCAAAATTTAATGCCTCTCATCACGTGACGCTTCCTGACGTTTTGTCCGTGCCAGGTTTCTGCTTTGTTTGGTCACGTTTACTATTTTCTCGTTCTAAGCCCGTTGCTGCAAATTGGTGCGGTCCTGCAGTAAAAGTAAAAACCATTCTGCTCTGTGTTGTTCCTGAAAGTGCTGCTTTTTTGGAAAAAGTGATAAAACTTCATGAAATTGAATTTACTGAGTAACTCACGAAACAAGAGAACTCTCGTTAAGCTACAATTAAATTTTTAGGTTTCGTTATTGACGATTGCAAAGGCATTTATGCATTTAAAATTGTGTCTAGTTTACCTTTTATTGATCAATCAGCAGTTTTCTTCTTGAAGGTTCTATGGTCCCCTATTTTTACCTGTAAATTTTTTAATGTAAAAATAAGTTAGACGACATTTTAACATTGAATTTTGCGTACGATGCATGTGATTCATGAATAAAAATGAGTGTCTTCATTCCTACAATGGGTTCGAATGTTTTTTAACCTTGTTCTGCTAAATAAGGGCCATATATGTGCCGGTGGCCATCACCTACGAATAATTTTAGTCTTGACCGCAATTTGTCCACATATGCACAATGACACATGAAGACATCGGTCACTCAGAGGATTGATTTAATTTTTTTATCAAGGTTTATCAATGTAGCCGTCGCTTATAGGTTTGAGGTTTATTTTTACATTCGATTGTGCAGTCACTGCATCTGCTTCATCCTCTAATTTTGGCAATTTTGCTGTTCATTTTTTATCTTCTATCAACCAACAGCTAGTTGCATTATCAGGTACCCCTGGATGCATCGATACTAAATAACATCTAAGTCACCTCATAAATTTCTTCTTAATATTGCTACACTTCCGTGCTTTATTTTTTTGACCTTAGTTCTAGCATTCAGTGCAATATCTCCTACCTGTGTTCTTTTATAGTCATGTAGAAAATGATCCCATAGCTTATTTCGAGTACCTGTGAGTTATGAGTCACGTGCAAGTCTAAGTATCGAATGTACAGTCCAGCAGCACTTGGGTGCACACCGGCAAAATCTCTAGTGCTGCGTTCGTCTCATGTAAGGCCGCCGTCACACGGAGACCAAATGGTAACGTTTCGTCATAATTATCTACAGTCAACGCCATGAAACAGTCAGATTGGTGCCGCTGACTGTAGATGATTATGACGAAACGTTACCATTTGGTCTCCGTGTGACGGCGGCCTTAAGTGCACAACTCGCCTAACCTGTTGAGGCTTTGTTTCTCATTTAACACTTTGACTGCAACGTGAGCCCCAATGGTCACTGAGGGAGTTTTCATAATGCTGCTGAGCGACCAGCAGTCACAAACTCAAATTTCATAAATACCCAATTTAAGCTAAATGAAGGCACGATCCAGTTCATGTTTCCCATTTTCAACATTGCTCATTAATTACAATTAACTTTAAATTTGCGTTGAATACTGAACTTTAGTTTTACTTACCGCAGTCAAAGTGTTTATAAATAACTAAATCTTGCGAGTTTAAGGTTAACTAACCCTATTACGCCGAAAAATGTTGAAACAGAAATAACGTAGCAAGCCCCAGCAAAACTATCAACTAATTCGACGCATTCACGAATTAAAAATGATGATGATAATTAGACTATTTCTTTCTCTCGACTATGTGTGTCTTTAGACATTCATGACCAAAGTGTATTTTCAAAGTGTAGATCTTTTGCAACTGCCCGTTCCTCTTCACCCAGCCATTACTTTCATCAGATCTGTTGTAACAGCGAAGCACGAGAGCTTTTGGCATAGTTACCTGTTTTATTGAAGCTCTCAAATCCTCTGCCCGGATGGCTATAGAACGGTTTAAATATGATCCTGCAGGCTGGTTTGTCAATATAAAATGTTCATCTGAGCCGTGGAATTTCCTGGTTTATTTGCTCAAGTGTCTTCGCGCTGGAAACCTATTTGCTCAGCTTCGCCATTCACCGGCACATTCTGAGACTGACCCCTGCATGCAGTAAGAATTCTGATACTTGTTGAACAAGCCTCGTGTAGTAAAATATCTAAAAACCTCCAAATTGGGCTCTTGTGCAGGTTTCACCCCTCAGGAGGCATATGATAGACAATAGCATTAGGGTTTTTAATTAAGTTTGTTAACCCCATGCTGTGGGCACTGGTCCCTCCAGAGAGGTACTGTTAGGCAACCTCATCTACGCATTTATACTTTCGGGACATATTTTCCTCGTCCATTTTGCTTCTTTCCGTCTCCATGCCTTCTTCGCAATTTATTTTTTATTCCTCTTCCTTCATAGCTGCAGTTTATATGCACGGGGCATCCTGCGTAATACACACTTTGTGCATAGATTCCACGTTTCCTTTAGTCCATATTGACACGTTGACTCGGATTGTGCGGTTGCTCACGGTCAGTTTGGTTAGGCTAGAAGAAGTGGTTTTGAAAAACCGGCTTTTCTGCCCTAATACATTTTTAACCTTTTTGAAAAGTGTAGAGAATACAATTAAACTATAATGTGTCACCTTTTACTCTAAAATTTATTTCGGAAAAGGTAGCAAAATAGTTGAAATATTATTTGTGTATTCCGGTACGTAAATGAACAATTTACCTAGTGGTACACATCTGTACCACTTCAGAGTCAACGTGCTAAATGTTTATTCTGTGCGTTCACTTGTGATCGTCTTCGTTGTAGCTAGGCAGTCTTAACACGTTGACAGCAATTAATAAAACTGAAGTTCAGTATTCAACTTGAATTTAAAATAAATTGTTGCAATTTTAAAAATAGCAAACGTAAACTGAATCGTGTCTTCATATAGCTTTATTTAAGTATTTATAGAAATTGAATTCATGACTACTGGTCGCTCAGCAGCGTTATGAAAAGCCCCTCAGGGACCACCGGTGGCTCACGTTGCTGTCTAAGAGTTAAACTAGCAAATATAATAACACTGCGCTGGTCTCAGTCAAATGCGAGTGTACTGTGTACTTGTTAACACTTTGCTTGCGATACGACCCATCGATGGGTTGTGCTTAAATTTTGCTTGCGCAAAACGACCCATCGATGGGTCGTTTGAAAATGTGAACAATCTTTTCAAATTCATGGTAATTATTGGTATTTGATAGACCCAGTAAATATTAGGTATTCATAAAATTTACAACAACTTTTGACTTTACATATGAGTTGAATATTGAACTTCAGTTTAACCCATCGCAGTCAACATGTCAACCCTTCTGAGTTTCTGTTATTGTGAATAACTTTGGACACATTTGTATTTGCTGATGGAAAGTTCCTTTGCGTTGCCAATGCATGTTGAACTTCACCGCCTACCGCTGTGTAAATCAATGTTCGACTACCCATCTCACGACATTTGCTATTCGATTATCAACTGGACTCTGAAGCGAACGAATGACGGATTTTAATTTTTACCAAGAAGAAGCTTTCCATGTGCACGACTATATCGATTTTCTTCACATGACGTGTTTTGTAATAACCACTGTGAGTAATTGTTCCCATTCTGTTTGTTTGTATTTAACTTGGTCCATGTTTCGCGTTTGCTAAAAGTTTTAGAAAATTAAGACATTTAAATTGTTAGTTTATAAGATCGTAGTTTCGCTGAACTTTTCGCTGAACTGGGGCTGACAATTGAGTTACCTCGACCACAGCACATCATACATTTGTGTCCTGTAATTAAAAATTAGGCATGCGCCCCTGCGCTTTCTAAGATCAAAGGTGTCTTTATCATGCCTTGGAAGCAAGCAGTGATTTTATCAGTTTCAATTTCTAAGAAATTTTAATCCAAAAGGTATTTACTCGAGCTTTAAGCTAATTGGAA
>JACJUY010016144.1:3733-14208 GCA_014220935.1 Platorchestia sp. MABIK | reverse complement strand
GTGTTGAGGTATTTAAACGCGACTTTTGCTCTTATTTCAATTTAAATGCGCACAAACGAATACATTTTTCAACTAAGCGTTACGAGGATTGTGTTCTCTTGGTAACTTATATTCAAATGCCCTGTCAAAATCAGATTAGGCAGAGCTAAGGAACTCATTTTGATGTGCTTCTCTGTCAATCATTTTTTGATTCAACATTTTACACGGGTATCCCAATACCAATGGGTTATTATCAATTAAGGATGCTTTTATGTTAAGGTGTTTTAAAAACCAATGTATCGACAGTTCATGTTTGTACTTTATTGGAAATAAATGTTTTCTTTCTTTCTTTCTTCTTTCTTTAAATTAACCTCATCATAAATTATTAACATGCTACGATATTCCTAAAAAAATTCTCTACTCAAATGTTGAAATTTGCACTTTTAAAAAATATGTTATACAAACACAATCGATTCCTTCGGAAAACATTCAATATATAATTTTGGTTAATGTGTAGCGTTTGCTAATAATCGAATTTCGAATTTTTGGTGCCGAAACATAGTTAATAAGATCGAAATAAACAAGTTTTTACCATGCACTTTCCGTCGCAAATGAGTATTTTACGAGTTATAGCGGTAAATTAGTTATCGCAACTCTAGTGTTCGAAGCGGAAAGTAATTCATCGAGTGCGTCGTATGGCAACACTGCAGTGGACGCTTCCTTCCAACGCGCTTGAATGATCGAGCCCGTTCCCGCCATCTAAGACGAAAGTTAACATACTGGCTGATACTGCCATAACTCGTTGTTTTTTGGTGATAATTTCTATTGTGTTATTAACTAAAAGATTCTAGACGTGGGTTCAGGCTCCGTGGGGCCGGCAAGTAATAAATTACAAAGTGCTTAAACGTACTTAAACAGCTCAATCGCGCAAAAAATAAAACCTTCCGCTCTAACTCGTAAAATACTCATTTGTGGCGAAAAGTGTTTAGAAAAAAGGAGTTGATTTTGATGTTATTACCGTGATTCAAGCAACAAAAATTCAAAAATAGATGAGTAGCTGTTTAATCGAGCGCATTCGTCATCATAGACAAAACTAAACCTACCGCTATAACTCGTTAAATACTCATTTGCGATGGAAAGTGCATAAAAAGACTTGTTTATTCCGATCTAACTAACTATGTTTCGGCACACAAAATTCGAAATTCGATTATTAGCAAACGCTTCACATTAACCAGAATTTTTAGCTTGAATTTGCATTCTGTCTCCGCAGATCATCATCAGAATTGTTAAAATCCTAATAATTTCAAGCTTCATTCAAAATTTTCAAAATGAAAATTTACGACCTTTTTGAACTAATTGTTCTGTGCCTGATGACCGCACGTAGTAACTCTCGATTTATTTTTGTATCAAATACACTTATACACACATTAGATCAAATTAGATCAGATGATAGTTTAAGCCTCCCTACCTAACCGCAACAAAGGCGTTCCAAAGTGAGGAAAGAGAAAGGAACCATTTAGTATCAACTTAAGGAAAGGCGGAATCTATGCTCAAAGTGCATCGAAACACTAAGTTACGAAAGAAGTTTATGAAACAAGACATAGGTTGAAGAAGAAAGTAGTAGGTGCTGAAAAACTGAACAGTAGTGAACCAAAAAAGATGATCTGTAACAGTACAAAAACTTATTTTGCTTCAACTAAAGGAAGGTCTACCCCCTAAGCTCGGGACCCCACATATTCCCCCCTTAAAGCAATAACTCCTATAGCTAGACTAGTTCTATGCCCCTGAGAGGATATATGGACAGAAAATAATCAGGTACCACCGTGAGACCTTACAGCACATTCAAATTTTGACTGAATTAGAAGCGTCGCTAAAGTCATAAGACCACGTGTCTTTTTTATGACTTTCTAACGTTTTCGAGGGTTAACTACTCCCAACGGGTAACATATCAACTGAGGTTGATATAACTACTAACTCAACCATTTTAAATCAAATAATTCCCGTTTTTAGTGAACATATATTTAATGTAAAAGCGACATTCTTAGGGGGTTCTGGTCACAGTTATAGTGCGGGACAAAAAATACGAATAATCGCTAATTCATACAAACAATTTATTCATTATGGCAGTGCTAAAGAGGATTTCCCTTCAGTGCTTCTCGGTGACTTGGTGCGCCTTTGAAATATGCAGGCAGCCTGAGCTACATTCCGACAAGTATGTAGACACAGTACTTCCTCAACATTTCACCTTCGGAAATGGAGTTCCTCGAAATTATCCCTAATTACTCACCACAGAATCGGCTACACTTGTTGCTGGAGTCTGTTTAACGTGGGTTATGTATATTTATTAGCTAGATAGGCTAGCATTATCTTTCAGCCTTTCTTTCTCTCTCTCGCATGTGAGGCCGGTATGTCATGCAACCGATCTTCTACACGATTGGCTTAAGTTTTTCGTAATTCTTATCTCACCTTCACGTTTAACCAAAATACTATCGCTTTTGCCAGTATAGCGAGCTGTGCTAACAGTGATCAAATTTTTATCAAGAAGGAAAAATAAATGGATGTTGCGTGATTCAAGGGACCATTTGAAAAAGGCACACTCGAAATTAAGCGAGAGAAAATTATTCATGCTTCACAATATTTAGTGTAGATTAGGGAACTTTTACTTGCGTCACTTCAACGTCAAAGCGTGCTCGGGTAGAACAATAGCGAATGCAAGTTGCGCAAAGCAGCAGCGCTCGTGTGCTGTCGAGCTTACCTCGATCGAGGCGAGAGTGTTGCTGCCTCCAGCAATGCTGGCGATGTTGCCCAGGTCTCCAATGTGGCGGTGATCGCTCTTGGGGCCGCCATGAACTTCGTCGTCAGGGTTGTAGTGACTGCCAGTCGCTCTGCAGTCACCGCCAGTCACTCCAAACTCGTGAATGTGGAAACCGTGAAGGCCTTCGCTCAAACCTGAGAGTCAATTGAACTTTCAAAATACCTTTTACTGTATACCTTTTTGTTGCGATGCTTGACGAGATTTATTTTTGTTGGACAGTTCTATCAAAGTCTAAAGCAATGGGTTGAGCAAATGTGACATGTTGAGTTCAAGTAATAGTATCAGCCCATGGTATCAGCCGGCTTGGGTGTAGCGCAGAAAATTAGCTCGTGAAAATTAACCAAACGATGGATTATTTCCTCAGAGATAAAGATTTGAATAAGGACAGAAAATTTTTACCTCTCATGTCATGATACGCTAATAAAAGGCCTTAATACAGGACTATTAATTTACAGGACTAAAATAATAAAACTAAATTAAAAATTCGTAAAATATTCTGTCGCGTTACACTATTACATAATTTACGATTGTAAATTTTTCTATTTTACATTATTTTCATTTTTTTTAAGAATTCAAAACATGTGGAGAAAGCAACGATGATTTATTCAAGAACAATACAATTATGTTCGTTGTGATGACAGTGAGCAGTTCTTTTATCTTCATGGTTTCTTTTGCTGAGCACTTGCCGCCAAGAATGTTTTAGTTACTCCTGGAATATTTTTGCTCGTAATATGGAGTACTATTAAGTTGGTAATGCAAACAAAACTAAGTACACGATTTACGGGAATCTCACACGTAGTACAAAAAAGAGACAAAGCAAAAGCTTACATTCTTTCCCAAAAACCGTTTCAGAATTTCGGATTTTAGCCTCTGTGCTGATAAAAACTTTTTTTTCGTGAAATAAACTGAAAAGCAGCTAAACTGAAAAAATTTACGAAGTTAAGAAATGAACTAACATATCTACCTAATATAGTTTATAAGCAGAACTGTCCCACTCAAATCCGTACATGCTCAGGCATGCTGGTGCGAACACCCCACATGCTCATTTATGTACAAACGAGTACTTCTATGACAATAGTCGTAGATAAAACTATTGGAACAAAATTACATTTTACGACGCATTGTTCAAAGTTAGAATAAGCTTGCGAGTAAAATTGTACAAAGAATCTTAAAATAATCTAACAAGACCTAGTTCACCTTTTGCACTGCGAAGCGCGGAGAAATTCGTAACAAATCTACGGCGACGATCAGTGATCACTGATAAGGAGGGATATGCACTGAGGTGGCTAGTTCGGTCAAATACACTAGTGTTACTATAACGAATAAATTGTCCGAGAAGTGTGGTTTCCATCTACGACTGAAACTAGCTCTGTATTATTTCGGTGATACCTGCTCGCTAATGGAAATAATGTAGGTATGTATCCTAGACAACACTTTTCTTATCTCAGTATGCAAGTTGTGTCCCACTAGGACTCTGCAGGAAAAATCTAGTAATGGATTTTCAGCAACATCATACAAGTACAGGGTGGCGCATAAGTAACGCACCCTCTAAAAAAATTAATAATAAATAAGCTATGAAAGGTATAAAGATAGGGTTAATTGCAAACGATAGAGGAACTCTTAAAGTTTATTTGCATGTCGTATCCTGTCTACAGATACCCAGTGTATATTGCGGTAATAAATGTTAAAATTTACCTTCAAAAGGGTGCGTTACTTATGCGCCACCCTGAGATGGCCCTAACATTTAGCATTTCCCGCTCATACAAAGGCTTGTTCACCTTGAATTGATAAATTTATAAATTTAATGTAATCTTTCTGGCTATGTTTACTGTGTGTAAATATACCATTCGAAGCAATGAAAAAATGTTTGAAACGTTCCCAAATTATATTTTGTGCGTTACGTTCCAATTTCAATTTGACCAGTACACCCCTGTTTTTTAAAAGGAGGGGAGGAGGTGATGTGACGCCATGCTGGCGCTGCGAGAAGGTCGAGGTGTAGTTTTTTTGGTGTACGCGATCCGTCATAAATGACTGGAATCGATAATTTCCTAAAAAATATACTTCAGATGTGAATCAAAAACAAATATATCCAACCCAACAGAACCCGCAATTAAAATACTCTTAATCTTGTGCACTGGTGCAACTCCTATCAAAAATAGTCATGAAGCTTCCTTGACAGCGTGATAAAGTGGCAGACCAACTGAGCTTTAACATGGCTTTCCCACGATTTTCTATGCCATCTTATACCTTTCCTATACTTTCCTCAGTCTCAACTGCTGATATTCTATACAACCTAATCTAACCTACCAATACACGTGATGTTCATTCCGACTCTGAATCTGCTGGGTTAATGTACCGAAAATAATTGTGGAGTTGATGAAGCCTGTATCACAGATACGCTCATCACACACTACAGGCTGGTGGGTGTGACACACAGACGCTCAGACGGACGGATGGACGCGGCTCCTTTTGTAATAGTGATCAAATATATATACTAAGAATAAGAGAGTCTCACTTGAGATAGGTGAAAAATGCAAATAGCTAGCAGCAATGATGTTGTGTAGATTTGGTGGGAATTGATGGGTAGTTGCAACTAGATGAATTGGTGTAAAATATGTTTCCATGAATGCCACTAAAAACTCTCAATTTTAGTCTTCATCTCATCGGCGCGCTTTGAAGGTCAAATTACTTCAAAATACACCATTTGACCTGAGTGGAACGGCAGATCAACTTTTCACTAAAGATACAGACGGAAGCAAAAGGGTTAACTAGTTTAACCATAGTTTTAACTGGTTTACTACATCTCTAAAAAAATCTGTCGTCAATAGTAGAAATAATTCAAATCCTTTACAAATTTCTGAGTAGATTTTAATGTGTCCTAGAATTCTTAGGACAGAACTGATTTTTTTCAATTTTTCAGACAACACACTGAGGATTGAAAGGATTTCCAAAATGTTTTACACAATCGATTCGTTGTAGTTATTTTACATTTAGACTATGTAAACCTTGAATGAATGTGATTTCAATGTTTAGCGCATTCTTCGTTTTCAAGTTCATGATGACCATTCTCTCAAAGAATTGTGACTTTCGTGAACTATTAAAAAGGAATCGTAAGAAAATTTTCAATTAGCTGCGGTTAAAATTGCATGATAAAACTTTAATCCTAGAGGCTTTCTGACTAGATAATGAACAAAGGGTATTGGACATTTTGTCTCGCTGACTTTGTACCGTCTTCGAGTTCATGAAACATTTTGTCAGAACTGGAGATTCAATACACTATATGTAATAAGGTGGTAGCACTTGTTTCCAAATACGCCGCATAAACATAGCGAAAGAATTCACACTGAATTCAGTAAGGTGTGTAGACTATTACAGTCTGCATTTGTCCATTTTAGTAAATAAATTGAACTTAAAGGGACAGAATTTATGCGAGTCGAAATCTGTCTTCACCTGAAGACGTATACAAAAACCGTCAGTCGTCCTACTCGTCAGCACTCAGGAGCAGTCACGTCTAGTTTATGCAGCTCAAGTGTGAAATTTCCTTTTCCTCGCTGAAACAAAATTGTTATAAATTTGCAGACGGATGCACAAAAAAAAATCAAACAGAAAGTTACGTATTTCTGTTTTATTAACTATAGCTGCATTAGCCTCTGATTTAGTAGTGCAATTATTTGAAAATTTCATATCAGTATCACTGGCCAACCACGCGGAACTCACGGTGGCTTTCCACAGCCTGCACAATCCAGGAATAAACAAAATATAACTGCCCACGCATTACTGCGGACAGGGTACATTGCTACATTAGCTGGTACCTGCCACAGAGCCAGTGATGTAAGTGAACGACGAAGACGAGTTTTGAGAGAAGTAAATCGTGCCACTGATGCTGTACGACGGAGCAGCCACGAGTTCGCACTTGGCCATGCGCATCTGAAACTCACAAAGACAGCAATGAAATTTTGAGATAATTGATTTCTCCACAACAGTGACGTATATTTCAGATACAAAGCGTAGTATACGTACATTTGCGGGATATACTGCATGTTCAGAAGTACGATTTCTACCACTTTGCTACATGCTCAGAACTACACTTTAAATTTGTCTTTTGCTACATGCTCACGAGAACGCCCGTTTAAATTTGTCCTTAAAGAGAACTAAGGAAAAGAACTAAAGAGAGCAGGCATCAAAAGTTTAGAAGCAGTTATTCCGGTATTTTCGAATTTTCAATAAAAAAGAGAGAACCAGGAAAATGGTATAAAACATTTTTCATTAAAATGTATTCTCAAGACTAAATAAGACTCGTAAAAATGGACGTTTCGAGCCTTCGCTCATCATCAGCAATACGAAATTCAAAAAAAGTCATCTGTAAAATACAAAAAGAAAACAACTCAAAAAACAACTCAAAAAATGTATGACATTACTTATTGACTAGGGATAAAGGATATGAGCTAAGATGATTATTTAAAACCGGTTTCGTTTTAAAAATGAACAAAGACTCTAAAATCCGCAATTCCGAACACAACTTTGCCCTGGCTATGACTTTGAAATTAATTTTCTTGACTGCTGTGTCGCATTCAAAAGCATGATTTCGGATGGCTGAGTTTGATGGGCATGCTAAAATATTTCCGGTCCGGTGACTCCTACCTAGTTTGATGCTCGGCAATCCTACATCCCAGAGTACGGGTAGTCATGCCCACATACTCAGATGCACAAAGTNTTAACCTATACCCTATCCTATGCCCTCTGAGGTATGTCTCAAATTATAACATCAATGATATTTCTTCGCGCATAATCCATTTTTTGAATCTATAATTGACGTAAAATACTATTTTGAAAAAGGTCGATTAATTACACAGTGGAGGGCAAAATAATACAACACTTTGATTAAATCGCAAGATTCCACTTTCAAAAACCACGTTCAATTACGAAAATTGGATTATATGTATAAACAATAGTATAAAAAGGTTAATAACACAGGGTGATCAAACCCACAAATATTTAATGGAAAAAACATAGCGGAACATATATAATAAATACTTGAAGAAAAGTTTACAACACCTTTCAAGATATACATACATTAGTACTTCGCTACATGGCCGTTATTATTGATTATGGCTTCAAGACGTTTAGAGTAGTTCACTTTCAGCCTTATACAAGTTTCGAGGGTTATCTAATTCCATTTTTCAGGGCAAATTTCTCTGAGTTCAGTGATGTCATTCGATCGGATTCATTTCCGGGGATTGACATCGCCATTCTAAAACGTTTTTCTTCTACATCCTCAACCATTCTTTGGATTCGTTCGCAGTATGCTTTGGACCATTTTATTATTGGAAGATCCATCCACGTTTCGATTGTACCAAATGAGCTGATGGTAGGAGTTGCTCGTCCAATATTTCATGAAATTTCCTGCCATTCATGGTTCCTTCAATGAAATGAAGTTTACCTACCCCTGGTGAGCTGGAACATCCCCATACCATGACTGAGCCACCTCCAAACTTAACAGAGGGTATGGTTCAGTTTAGTTTATACTCTTCGTTTTGTTGCCTCAAAACATGGTTTGTGCTGTTTCTCCCAAATCGTTCGATTTTGGTTTGATCTGAACACAGTACTTAGTTCCAAAACGCTGCTGGCTTGTTCAAATGGTGTTGGCATGATTTAGCCTGGCCTGGACGTGACGTTTCTGGAGAAGAGGTGCATGTCCTACGAAGGGTGCGGGAGTGAAGACCTTCACGGCGTAGTGCCTTGCTGATCGTGTGTTTGCTGGCTTTAATCCCAGATGCCTTGAAATTACCCATCAATTCTTAACGAGTAGTTTGAGGCCTCTCCACTACTGTTTGGGCCAATTTTCGAACAGCACTGTCGCTAATCATCCGTGGACGGCCAGTTCGAGAATCGTATTCCGGCATTTCCACTTACGTATTATGGTCCAACTGAGGCTATAGGAACCAGGGTTGCAGAGTCGGAGTCGAATGTTTTAGGGTGGAGTCGGAGTCGCTTTTCTGAATGTGATGGAGTCGGAGCCGCTTTTTGAGAATGCGGTGGAGTCGGAGTCATTCATTCGGATGTGGTGGAGTGGAATTCAGAGTTGCTACTTTTTGGTGTGTTCGAATCTAATTTTTGCTCAAAATTATTTATAATTGTTTAAAACCGAATTAAACGAAACGCAGTTAAAGTACTTGGCTGAAAAGCCAAAAATAGGCAATGTTTTTTTTTTTTTGTTCGAGGTTCGAAACAGTGCATTTATACTTATTACATAATACTGTCATTAACATCTAGTCATTGTGGGTCCGCACACATATATATGAGATGCCTACGAGTGCGAAATAAATTTTCGTACAGGATCAACAATGCTTATTTTACAGTTGAAAAGCCAGAAATGATAATTGAAATCATCGCAAATTCATTCTGTTTATTTCAGTTTTGTTCACTTCCCCTTCAATTAAAACACAGGATGTAGAAACTAGTAGTAAATGTGTTGCAAGTTACTTGCAGAACAGCTCAGCTGATGAACCCAGTTCATTGTGCTCACATAAAGAGTGGTTACTCTGTACGCTCTTAATGTGTCTATATTCTATACCAGTGGTTCCTTATAACGATCTTTTCTAGTCAATCGTCTGGTTATGTTTTGATGTGTGGCTCGATAATGACTAGTCTTTGCAGTAACCAAAAGTTATGTTGTGATCACAAATATTTCTAGTCTTTAGGTTGCGAAATACTGATAATGACTAGTCGTTGCGAAAACCTGAAGCCATAGTCTACAACATAGAGACTTCAAGTTTTCAGGTTATGTTACCGCTATTGATAATGAAAATTCAATTAGCTTCTTCTGATGTTAATAACTGGAATATTAGTTGATTTTTTTCACCAACCTATGTACCTATGGACTTCAAATTGATCTCTTTGTTTTGTTTACTTCCTTGTCTTTAGGTCAAGTTACATGTATTAATAATGAAAATTTCTGCTCATTTCTAAAGTTTTTCCTTGAATATTGTTTGGTTCTTTAAGAGGTATGTTGCATTTCACCATTCCATTTACATGTTTAATTTTAACTGGAATAGTATCTATTTCTCGTCATTAGATAATTAATTTCTTCTTCTTGAGAACGATTTGGCAATGTTGTAAGGTAATCAATATAGGTATTGGGACACATGAAAAAAAAATACAATGTAAACGAGCTGCAGTGAAAGAAACAACACAACACTAGCAAAAACTTCACTTAGTCACACACATGTTGTAACTAAAAGCAATGCACTATCTCAGCTGCAATGATTGTTGCATTTATGCGATAGTACAAATTTTCTTACTGAAAACGTTCCAAATTGCACCAAAAATATAAATGAAAAGAACATGTGCGCTTATTAAAATAAGAAAGTGTCAAATACATCGTAAAAAGTCAAACGAGAATAAAGCACATTATCATACAGGGTGGGGCAGAAAAACCTATCCGATTTCAAATCCCTTTTTCTCAGAAGAGGGAGCAGGTAGAGTAGTGGGGTAAAAACCGTTAGAAAGCCGGTTTTATGCCATTTGTCAGTAGTCAACAGGCCTTGGTCTGGTGAACATCGTGCTTTTGTTAATGAGCGGTTTATCGAATGCGGCGGTTCGATAATTGCTACAAAACGTGCTTTTCGAATTCATTTCGGACTCGGGCGTCATGATCCTGTTCCACATCACGCTACGATTA
>JACJUY010016141.1:0-10249 GCA_014220935.1 Platorchestia sp. MABIK | reverse complement strand
TCCCCCCCTTGCACTAAATGACATGGCGAAGTTAGCGCAAAAGATTCTCGGATGTAATACCGTTCATCATAGGGAGTCGAACGAGACCTCTGGGGTAAACCAGACGTGTCCGAACGACACAAATGTATCAATGCGAGAGCTAACTCAGCAAGTTGAGGCACTGATGAAGACGGTTGTCAACCAGCAAGCCGAGCTCTCGAGTATAAAAGGACAGGTTCATAGCATCACACCAGAAACAAAGCACTAAAGTTTTCCTGACGAATACCAGAACCCCCACCCATTTGACCGGCAAGCGCGTGCGAATAGATCGTTCGGTGGTTGTCGCAATCGCCAGACAGTTTCGCGACCTACCACGAGTCCTAATCCAAATTCACAAGCTAGCGGGCAGAACGAGCTGTGTTGGTATCATCAGCGATTCTACCTTAAGGCCCGTAAGTGCAAGTCTCCCGATTGCCCATTGTACGAACTATTGCACCCAAAAAACGTGGGCAGCGCGGTGCAAACGCGAGTCAGACGCCGACGCTAAATCAACCTTGTGCAACTCGCTGTCTTACATTACTGGATCCCCTGACCAAAATAAAATTTCTGATTGATACTGGCAGCTCTGTCAGTTTGGTGCCAGCCACTGATAGAGATAAGCAACGTTTAGGAGCCCCAAATTTGAAAGCCGCCAACGGCACACCGATCTTGTGTTACGGCACAAAGTCCCTAACTTATACCTTTGGCTTACAACGTAAGCTTGAATTCGAATTCGTTGTAGCAGACGTGGAAGTCGCTATCATCGGTGCGGATTTCCTCCGGAAATTTGCATTGGTGGTGAACCTTCTTAACGAATGCATATACGATAACGTAACTCGAACAAAAAACCCCCTCCCTTCAGTTGTGCTCGCCAACGCCACACTGAGCGTGACAGTAAATTTAGCCAGTACATGCCCATACCAACGGGTGATGGCGGAATTCCCCTCTCTTTTCACACCCGACGTAGCGCGTAAACATAACACATTGACTGAACACCACATCCAGACGAGTGGCCCTCCTGTTTACGCTAAAGTGAGGCGTCTCCCCCCTGACAGTTTGCAGGAGGTTAAAGACGAGTTCAAAAACATGTTGGACGCCGGTACTATTCGCATCTCGAAAAGTCCCTGGGCCAGTCCCCTTTTGCTGGTGCCCAAAAGTTATGGCGAGACGCGCATATGTGGCGATTACCGCGCACCAAATGCAGTAACCGTGCCCGATAGATTCCCCATCCCCCATCTACACGCCTTTACTGCCAACTTAAGCGGCGCCACTTTCTTTTCGACCATTGACTTACAACGAGCCATCCATCAAATTCCGATGGAAGAGTGCTCTATTCAAAAGACCGCCGTCTGTACGCCGTTTGGCTTGTACGAGTATCTTCGTATGCCCTACGGCTTACAAGTGCTCCGCAAACCTTTCAGCGCCACATGACTGAAGTCCTTTCCGACCTCCCATTTTTGTTCTGCTACCTGGATGATGTGCTGATAGCCTCGGGGACGCCTGAGGAACATGTGCATCATCTAAGGGAGCTTTGCAAACGACTAGCGTCACATGCTTTGTTGGTCAATCCCGCAAAGTGTTTTTTGGGAAAGAAGGAATTGACTTTCTTAGATCATCTTATCAGTGAAAACGGCATAAAACCCCTTCCTGACAAAGTTGAGGCAATCCGCAAATTTACAAGACCCGTGACGCAGAGACAGTTGCGCAGGTTCCTATGATCGGTCAATTTCTATCACCGATTCCTGAGAAACTGTGCGGCAACTCTCGCACCACTCTCTTCCCTGATCAAACCAAAAAAGCGAGGCAAGTCCGTGCTTGTCGAGTGGAATGAGGAGGCTAATAACGCGTTTCACGAAATTAAAGAAAAGCTTGCTAGCGCGACGGAGTTGGCTTACCCACACCCGAACGCTGAATTCAGTCTTGTGGTCGATGCATCTGACGTGGCTGTTGGCGCTGTCCTTCAGCAAACTGCAAATAACGTAACGTCACCCCTAGCGTTCTTTAGTCGCAAACTTTCTCCTACGGAACAACGTTATAGTACGTTCGGGAGAGAGCTCCTCGCCATCTACCTGTCAGGGAAACACTTAAAATATGCTTTGGAAGCACGTCAATTCACTGTATACACGGATCATAAACCGATCCTTAGTGCAATACGAATGCCCTCAGACCGCCATTCCCCTCGAGAAAGTCGGCACTTGACTTTCATAACCCAGTTCACGAGCGATCTCAGGCACATCAAAGGCGAAGAAAATACGGTTGCTGATTGCTTATCGCGTGTGTACAGCGCGGTTTTAAACCTGTCAGCACCCGAGTTCCGATCTTCTGTGCAAGCGATATCGCTGGCTGACATCATTCGTGAACAGCAAAATGACCTTGAGATACACAATCTGATCGAGTCCTCGGACTCTTCCTTAAAGTTGTCACTCGGAGATGGCGCGTATTGCGTTGCTGACCGCCCCAAACGATATTATTTACCCTCAACCTTACGCCCAAATACCATAAAACATTATCACGACTTGTCTCATCCTGGAACAGATAGAACTTTCCGTTTGATCGCGGAACGCTTTGTTTGGCCCGGGATGCGTAAAGCCATAAGAGAATTCGAGCGTAGTTGTCCAGATTGCCAAGCGAGTATGATAACCCGGCACAACAAGGCCGCGGTTAAACCTTGCGCATTCTCTGGAAACAAATTTGATGCCGTCAACATAGATTTGGTAGGCCCCCTCCCCAACTCCCGCGGTTACATGTATCTCCTAACAATGATTGATCGCTTCTCGCGCTTGGTCGAGGCTGTGCCCATCCCTAACATTACCACAGAAACTGTTGATAGGGCATTTGTAGAAAATTGGATCTCACGTTACGGAGTCCCGTTGAGCATCACGCACGATCGCGGTGCACAGTTCACTTCATCCCTCTGGGCGAAATCTGTAAAAACCTTGGTTGTGACCAACATTACCACAACCGCTTTCCCCCCCCAGGCAAACGGACTCATTGAGAGAGTCCACAGGGATTTAAAGGCTGCTTTACGTTGTTTGAAATGTCATAATGATTGGGCAGACCGACAGCCGACTGTGTTGCTTGCCTTGAGAAACTTGTATAGGAATGACCACCAGTGCACTTCTTCCGAACTGCTTTACGGTCAACCCCTAAGGTTGCCCGGCGACATTGTTGATCCGTCTTCTGAGATAGACGACTCCCCCAGTAAAATTATCGATTACGCGACACTCCTCAAAAGTTTCATGCTTGAGATCGTGTACGTCCCCCCTCGGTCACCCCCAACAACGGAAAGTCTAGACCCGATGTTGCAAGAATGTACCCACGTTTATGTGCGTGTAGACGCAGTAAAACCCCCTCTTAGACGACCCTACGATGGGCCTTACAAAGCACTCAAACGCACACCGAAGTACTTTGTTATAGAAAAGAACCTTAAGAGCGATAGTGTTAGCATAGACCGATTAAAAGCAGCATACCTATCCCCAGCTATTGGCTCATCCTTCTCGGCCCCGGAAACACAACCTGTCTTGCGATCTAATCTCAGGTCAACACCTGTTGCACCCGCAAACTTGCACTTGTCCGATTTGGCAAGGAAATTTCCCTTAACGATGGAATGCAATCCCTTTTATCTCCCACGTTCTACCGTTTAAGGAACGCAATTCGAACACAGTAATTCAGACGCCGCCACTTCGGCAGGCGCAGCTGGGACCGTCTTACCGGACGATGCTTCCCCTACACAACCCCTCACACTCTCTCTAGCTAACATCCAATCGAAATCTTTTACAGCTCCGGCTCCGAACCCTACCCCTTCAAACAACATAGAGTATCGCAGTAGACACGGGAGACCGTCCCGCCCCCCAGCCCGTTACGATCATTATGTGATGTGATATTCTAGATCTGTTGTTGTTCATCTCCCTCAGTATCATCAGTTGGTTTGCACAGGTAACAGCTATCACCGTTACCGAACCTTTCGGTCTCACACGTTGGGGGGGTAGCTGTAGTGTACTCCTAGGGCACATACGAGCTTGAATTTCACAAATTATTAAATTCGGAATAGGAGAAACTAATTCGAAAAACACATACATTTTCATAATTTTCCATCACTAATTACAATCCGGTAAACCCTTAAATCTATTAAAAATATTATCCGAAAAATATTTTCACCGAAACATAATTTCTATCGGCGCTCTCTTGTGGCAACAGCTGCGAGAACCTTAAGCGGCCGTCCGACTGACTCAAAGGCTAAAATCAAAACAGTGCGTTAGGCCGTGTTCAAGCTCCTGCTGGAGACCTACGAGACAAACACACACACACCCACACTGCCTGCCATTCTCCTCCAGTCAACTCACATCTCGAGCTGCTGATGAGAAGCACAAAACCAAGGTAGAAACAATTGCTCAGTAACACTCTGAAAGCAACCCTTGACCACGCGGTCTTCCAAAAAATCTGCACCCCTCACAGAGGCTACCTCCTTGTATTTACAAATCAACCATCAGCTTCACCTTTACAAATCCAAAATACCCTCATCTTTGCAAATCACTGGGTCCAATACCACCCCCACGCTGTTGTCCTCTTGAGTCCCTACAACTGGCCATTCCCTAGAACTCACACTTACCAACACACCTTGGTTGGAGTTCTACGCCAGGATCGAGCCCAGGGAGCACTGGGTCCAATACCGCAGGATTTCGACCCCGTAACCCCTCTCCCTCCACCTCCGAGTTGTTACAAGAAGTTGCCATTCGCGCCAAATTTTTAACTATGTTGTACTACTGAGGTTTATTAACCTACCTGTTCGCTTTACCGTTATTATTATTCACTGCATTATAACCACTACAAGTACTTAGTAAGTGGATACTATAGCGGAATACCAAAGTTAACCTGCATTAAATCAATGTAATAAGTTATGCCAACGACCGCTGGTGTTTGGCCATTCAACCCTCCATCTCGGCACTAAAGAACAGGGATTCTCTAACTTTTTTAACTTAATCTTAAACTAATTGCACTTGGCTACCCTAACCCAACCTAACCTATCTTAACCTAACCTACTTAACCTAACTTAAGTTAACTTAACCTAACCTAAATTACCCAAACCTAACAATGCTGTAGCTGCCCGAAGGTGGTGCTGTAGCTGCTCGGAGGTGGAGGGAGAGGGGTGGGTCGGGTTGAAATCCTGCGGCATTGGACTCTGTGCGCCCAGGGATTCCTCGTCAACAAGAGACAAGGACCAGCACCAGCTCAACGGTCCTCAATAAAAACCTCCAAGGCGAGACCGTATTCAGCATATTCTTTCATTGCCCCAATCGATGGTTAGAAGGTTGTATTGATTAAAAGACGTCAGGGGTACGTCAAAGTTCGCACTCCTTCTGAGTTTTATAGAGGCCTCAAGTTTACCAGTATTCAACTTTTTTATCCGTTCAACTGTAGTATTGTAATTAATGCCTTCCCTGGCGTCTGGTGACCTCGAAAATAACAATTAACGTAAAAGTCCTAGAAATCCGACCTGGACTAAAGTTTACAAATCTACCTGATTTTCGAGGTTCATTTTCTACAGGTGACTTGCTAACAGGCTGCAAAACGCAGCCGCCTTACTACTGATAGATCCCAAATTACCAGAAAAATCAAGCCGCTGATTAGAGTGTCTCTTCTAGATTACATATAATTCTTAGATTTGAACCTGAGAGATATTTACAGCAGCTTTACTAACAATAATTCCTTCAGCCATTTGGGACCATTTCTTAAATTCAGAGCAAGAACATGATCACCGACATCAAATTGAGTTACACACATAGGCTGAAACCTGGACACAGAAGATTTAGGATTAACTCTATCTCTGGGAGTAACAAATTTACGATTGTTGAGCGCAGATGAGGGGCAATTTTTGTGACGCTCTGAGGAATACAATGTGATTGCAAAAACGCTTTTACTAGACGGGATTTAAACGATTCGGGAAAAGAGAGTTTTTTCAACAGGTCTTTGATGACTTTTAACCCCTTCTTAGCTTTACCATTGCTGGCTGGAGAATAGAGCGGAGGTGTGAGGTGCTCAATGTCATTAGAAATTAGAAAATCTTGAGATGAAAAGTTAGAAGCATTATCACTTACGCGCACATCACACAACCCGTTTCTGCTGAAAATCATTCTCATAGCATCAATAGTTTCTGACACACTCGTGGATGGTACAACTTCGCATTCAATATATTTAGATAATGCATCTACAGCAATGAAAACAATTTTATTCTTGTAAAAAAAGTTATCAACACGAAAAAGTTCAAAAGGACGAGAAGAAGTAGGCCATTCTACGTTTTTAAACTTAGGTTTTGGTTGATTTTATTGGCATTGAGTTAATTTTATTGGCATATTGACATTTTACGATTTCTACAACAATTTTATCCATTCCAGGGAACCAAATAACAGATCTGGCCAACGACTTCATGCCACAAATGCCAGGATGTCCATCTTGGAATGTTTCAAGAATTAAACCACGTAATGACTTGGGAATTAAAACCAATTCTTTAGAAGTAAACAACCTTTCACGACAGTCATCTGAGGTAGCTGATTCTCAAATTTCGATCAATAAGGATTAGGTTTAGGAGGCATGCCAAAATTTATGCATTGTTTGAGGTGACATAGTTCACTATCTATATCAGAATGGGTTCTTATATTTTCACATGTAATAGGAGTTTTATTGATAAAGTTCACTGCAGAGATCAGTTCGTACGGTTTTAGTTCTGTTACAGTTGTTGGGTGAGAGGGAGCCTACCAAATCATTCCCTCTATTTACGTTACATTTTGTGCGCAAACCACCCGACCAGTGGAAACTAACCCCGAATTAACGGGCTCTGCTGCACACACATTTGCCTAGCACCCATCTGGGGCCGGTAACGCTAGAAAAAAGATAATTAAGGACAAGCGGAACATAAAGGCACAGGGCTCACCTGAAGTTTCGAAAATTATGTTCAGGCGAACAATCTTCAATGTAGCCGGCTGTCGAGGACACAAGAGTCCCCTGTAGCGAGGGTCGGATTGCCGTTGAGCAGCGGTACACATAAGAAGGTGCACACACGCCCACGGCTTAGTTCAGTCGGTCGTGTCGGCCTTTGGCTGACACGCTCGTCAGCTTCCCCGAATCCCTTGCTATGGCTTGGAACTCGTTGCAAGAAGAGCAGACGAACATTTTTAGTTTTCATGTACGTTTTTCGCCGGAGATGTGAGAAACCCCCGCCATTGCTCCGCTTCGTCTTAAATTACCAGCGTTAATAATTTTTAGGCTGATCAAGCGAATCACAGCCCTTGACTTTTGTTGCCGAAGGCTCTTAAATCTGCCTTACAAAGTCCGCAATGGACCTCAGCGTTCGAGCAATGGCTAGAATTTCGACAATTTACCTTTCGAATTGCTGAAAACACAGTCAAACTGGGAAAGCTTGAGAATCCATCTTTAAATACGAGCGGAACAATTGAGAGGTACGCCTTTTTTATGTGCAAAAGGTTTACAAAGAATAAGAATAAATAAGAAACCACACCACATCACCAAAACAAAACTCAATGATCTAGTTTGTGATCTAACACTTACTAAGCAACAGAGTAAACTCCTGGCCTCACGTTTGCAACAATGGCACATGTTGGATGAAGAAGCTCGAATAACTATTTAGGAAGAGTTCTGCAAATCTACAGGAAGTTTTCACTTTGGAAAACAGCTTGACTTTTTGTAATGATTTCAGAGGCCTATTTAGTGCCCTTGAGCTATCCTATGAACTCAATGAGTGGAGGCTATCCATTGATGGATCCCTTAACAGCATAAAAGCAGTTCTGTTGCACATTGGGAACACCATGCTTTCAGTTCCAGCTGCTCACTCAGTCATTTTATGAGAGACATATGAGAACCTTGCTTTCATTCTAGACCACATAAGTAACCAAGAGCATGAGTGGATAATTTTTGCAGACTTAAAAGTAGTAGCCATACTAAATGGGCTACAAGTTGGATACACCACATTTATGTGCTTTCTGGCAAGTGTGACAGTGGGGCCAGATCAGGCAATTATGCTAACAAACACGCCGATTTATTATATATTAATTAACAAATACAATGAAGACATTTAATCTGACTTTGGGTGCAAAATACACCTATGGATGATTGGAAATCTGTTTAATAGCATAATTATTAAAACAGCGATTTACAAAAATTCTCATAACCAGTTCGTGCAGTTAGTAGTTGTTTGAGGTTATTGTCGCTATCATTGGTCTATATAAAACTGAAAGAGCAAGATAAGCTACTTTAATCATTTCATTATTTAAGGTATATTTTCGAATTAAACCAAATTTCAAACGTTTCGGCCAGAGGGTATCATCAGTGATAAGAATTCTGAAAAGTACAAAGTAAAGGGTAAAAATAGACCATTTTACAATGACAAATCTGAAAACAAGCTATAAAATTACGTTAATTGCAATTATCTATTTACTTTGGCTAAAGGAAATGAACTAAGAGTTTCGTTTACACCCGGCTAAAGTTTAAAAATGTACAAGGACTCTAAAATGTGCATATCTGTATTAAACTGTAATTTTGCTATGATTGAAAATTGATTGATGGAAAAAGCATTATCGCACTCGTCAGAGTGCTCTCGAACGGCGGAAAGTGGGGGCTTTGATAAAATTGACCTTGTTCTAAAGCTCCTTCCAGAATGCTCGCAAACTCGAGTACGAAGAGTACGGGATGTACATCCAATGTACTCTGATGCACAACGTGCACAACTAAACTTATAAACAAGGGTAGCTTGCATTTCGTCAGGAAGCTTACCTTTATAACTAAAAAACGAAGATGTTCTAAAGTTGTTCACCAATACAATTTTAAAATTCACATCAGAAAAATACTTCGAAAACACACCAGCCAATTCTTTCTTCAACTTCTCAGACTGCGCACCAAAGTAAGGAAGAGATACATATGCAGTCCTATGGGCGGGGTCGATGTTGCCAACTTCAGATCAGTTGTCATAGAATCAATCGAGGAATAAACGTATTTTTGAATCTATGCAACTCACGGAGTAGCCATTGTTTTAAAAAAAGATCTCAAAAAATCAAGTTCTTGATGTAAGAAATGGAAATTGGTACATATTTTAAAGGCGCAGGATATCAACGTTGTGACACTATTAATCTTAAAAGACCACGGACAAAAGCTGTAAAAACTTAAGCCTAATCCTGAAAAACTCTTTTTCCTATAAACACTGCACTCGAATTTATTTGCTTTATGAATTAGGCAGTCAAAACAGAACTTTTCTTGATCATGTTCTATTTCCATGGTAAACTTTATATTTTCATGTTTTTATTCAAATAATCCACGAACGATTGGGCGTGAGATGATTCACGAAAGAGCAGGAACGTATCATCTATGTAACGCTTATAAAACACAGGCTTAAAAGACTCGGGGCAGGTCGACAGCCACTGAACTTCATTTTCACACAAAAGTATATTTGGAAAAAGTCGGGCCCAAAGGCAGGCCCATAGCCATACCTTCCATCTGTTTATAATATTTTGATTCAAACACAAAAAATGAATTGAGCACTGATAATTCTAAAAAAGTTTTGACAAGCTCTCGGGAGACGCTTACGATTTTTGTTGTAGAATTTTAGGAGCAGTTTTCGTAAACAAATAGCAATAGTCTCATGCAGGGGTACCCAGGTAGCAAAATTTATTGGCATAATATTGAGCCAATATACAGTCTCAATATTGACTGGATATACAAAATGAACATTGGGAAAATACCTTATTTTGGAAAATTCGGTTGATGGTGGAAAAATATATTGGCTTAATCACAATTTTATCATCAACCCAATATCAACTAATTATTGTATCAATATTGACTTGGTAATGAGGTATTCCCTGCAATAACATTTGCTTAATATTCAAGTCCTGCTATAAGGTTGATGTTGGTAAAACAAAAGTGTCCCGATTATGTAAGTTTTACCAACCCAATATCAGCTAAATGTTTTATAACCATGGACTTGATATCGAGGTTATAAGACCAGAGGCGTTTTTCCAGTCATAACCCCGAGAGTTACCCGCGTAACTCTCACCGGAGTAACTCTTGACCAGATCCGAGAACGCACTGTGAACACGATTTTGGGGTTACTCAGGCTTTGTTTATAAACAAACAATGAATCAGCTGATTAACTTCCTCTCTTATTGGAGTTGATAACGCAAGTTAAATTTTAGAATGTGATAATAATAAACATTGTTTTATACTGACG
>JACJUY010016139.1:0-11905 GCA_014220935.1 Platorchestia sp. MABIK | reverse complement strand
TACTCTCAAAAGAAGTATAAAACATTCTTTCGTTTTAATTGTTTATTGTTTTAATCTTTCTTTTGAGGGTAATTTGAAGTCGATAGGTGCATTATTTCGAAAGTTACAAGTGGGTGAACATAGGTGTTGCATTAGTGGCGGGGCTTATCTGGAAAAGATCCCTCTGACTGCTGGTTCATTTCATGATTCCATTGAATATATTTGACTCCTGACAAGTTGTGGATGCTTCAAATGACTTTGGCAAGCGACGCGACAACGTTACTGACGGGTTAATTTACGTGCACGACTGTCCCAACGGGTTAATTAACTCGTTCAAAATTTTTGGTAACAGGTGTAGAGCAAAACTCAGGTGGCATGCACGTGGACAACTCCTTGCATCATGGAAAATCTGCATGTTATTTTTTGGATGCTATATTTCCATCAAGTACAATGTTGCTTGGACACTACTAATCAATTTTTGCAGTGCATCATTAGTTAGCAGATGGAAAATACCGGATAAAAATTTTGCTGCTTGGTATGTTGGCGCATGGATGAAGCTTACTACAGGTCGTCTTTGGTTGTTAGCCTGATGCGTTTTAGTTCATTATTAATTGTTTCAATAAAAATAATAGGGTGAGAATTTATGACACCGCTATTTCTTTTTCGAAATCTATGTTCTAAATCATTTACAAATAATTGCTCCATATATTAGAAACGCGCAATTATTTGCATAAAATTATCTAAAATAAATTTACTTCCCCTGTTGATGGTCATAACAAATTGAGACGAAAACTTGGAGAGACAAAGTGTTTCGTTGCTCAAATAGAAAGCATTGAAACTCACGAAATGTCACGTTTAGGATAAAAAGGAAATGTTCCATGTTCTTTAAAAATTAACGTACACCTACACAAAAGCTTGTAATTTGCCAAAAACGTATGTAAAATGTTGTTAGATGCAAACTTGTAAACCCATGCCAAATTGTTTTCGAAAGCGGTCCTACACCGCTTTGGTGTTCGATTCCGAAAAAAAATTCAAAAATGTACTGCTGAGCTCATTGCACTTTTTGATTATTTTACCACATTCTGGACATGAATTTAACCTAATTGCGGGTGACTCTCGTAATATGAATTGAAAATATGTACATGAATGCGCATTTACGTATATGTATTGTGAAAGAAATAATAATAAAAAGTGTTGTCAATATAACCGCAATTCACTCTTTTGGCTTTCACTATCCTTACTACGCCCAGAAGCGTTTATAACTTTAGCATGAAAATTAGACCTTCAATCCAAACGAGTATCGCAGTAAAGGCTGGATACGCAGCCAATTGAAAGCCTTGGCAACAATGACGTCAGCTGCGAGTCATGGCTGCTAGAAGCTGATTGGTTGGCGTGCGTGCGTACGTTTGTGTAGAGCGGGCTTAGGGTCCACCGTAGTTTTGAAGTTCTTCTTATGTAAGTGTTCTGTGGTGTGTATCACAGTGTATGTTGATGCTTCAGTTACCATACAGCACTCACAGGGGAAGGTTGCAGATGTAAGAGAGCTAAATATTTACTCCTCAGAAATGGGCCGAAAAGCCTCCCTCTCCGAAGCCAAGAAGGCTCAAATTGTGCTTATACAAGACGAAGGTTATTCTGAATGCCAGATTTCTCTTAGGATGAGCTGCAGCAATACTGCTATTAACAATACAATACGCAAGTTTGAAATTGATGGCCGGTATTCCGACAAGAAGAGGTCGGGGCCGCCGGGCATCCGAGGAAAACAACTAGCCGTGATGACAACATGATGAAGTAGTATGACTGTTGCAAGATCTCTAACAAGTTCCTGCAAGAAAATTCAAGCAAGGCTGCTCCATAAAGGATGTGAGTACAGCATCAGTACTATTTCACGCCGTTTGAGCAAATAATTTCACCTAAATAGTTACAAGCCTGCCAAAAAACCAAAGTTAACTCCTGCCATGGAAATAGAGAGATTGAATTTCTCTCAGAGCCATCAAAATTGGACGGTTGCTGACTGAAACAAAGTGTTTTTTTCAGATGAAAGTACCTTTCAAAAGTTTGGGTCACGTCATCAACACATCAGGCGGCCAGTCATGCGTCATTGGGTGCGTCATGTGCACTGGTCCAGAGTTGACCTCATTGCCAGAAGACGTTCTATCGTCTAACAAGAATGAGTTACCAGATGTCGAAATGCAGTTAGGTTATGCACTCGCTTACAAAAAATTGCCAGTCGTGATTTAGAAATTGCAATGTAGAGTGCGAGCTAATGTGCAATATGGAAGGTGTTGAATTACCCGATGGTTTTAAATTCCTGCCTTTACTGGCGAACGGTCAAGATCATGAAAATGTAATGTGCATTGAAATTGCCATTAAAAGCCGCACGGAGTTTCATGACTGGTTAAATGAATATGATTTACCTAAATAACAATTTGATGTACTTAAATAAAATTATGATTTGCTTGAATAAAAATATGATCTACTTGGATAAAAATAAGATTTACTTGAAAAAAAATGATTTACTTAAATAAAAATATGATTCACTTAATTTTTCAGCCTGGAGATGATGGTAGTTTATCACAGAAACGTTGCATTTTATAGATCGGCAGATGTATCGAATTTTAACGATTGACATTTTGCAGTGAGAAATTTTTGATGAATTTTTTTTCATTTAAACACCGGAAGAACTAACAATATTTCGTAAAGTTTAGAAGTTGAAGGAACGATCGTAACTACATTCATAATAAATAAAGAAAGCCTGTTTCACATATGCAAATAAATATTACTACATGCAATTTTCTGTCATTTGTAATGAATTTTTCAGTACTTATGTAAGAAGTTTTGAAAAGAACATTAAATATCGTCCAATATATCATAGTTGACACGTAAAGACATAAATGACGAACTTGGTAGCATTAAATAGTGTGGCCACGAGCATTAATATTCATCTAAAACCTATCTTATCGCCAGAGCAGCGGGAATAAAATCAGCATTGATGAAGCATCATACATGTATGGCTCATGTGACAGGGGATGGGGGACTATTTCCTGAGGGAAACTAAAAACGTGAAACAATTGCGATGAAAGTTATAACATTCATTACTTCGTGTGTTGGCGTCAAGTTTTCTTTATCGCATCTTCAATGAAAGCATTGAGGTTCCTTTGCTCTGCACTTTGCGACCAAAATAGTATGATATTAAACGAGAGGGAAGTGACTAGTAAATATACTGATATGAGCACAATAAGGTTTTGCACTAAAGTTTCAAAAGTAAATTAATCGAATGCCTTTGGCGTCAATATACATAAAAAGCATCTTACGGAACGCTTCAAGACTTGAATACTTTAATTTAATTCATATTTAAAAGAACCTGTTAGAATACTTTTATTCACTTGATAATAAAAAGAATGTGTTAATTGTTCGAATGAACTACATATTTATAATCTAAACTGAAGGGACTTGCATTGTAAACAATACATCGAGACATACGAACGATACATTATGACACGGTAGAATCCCAGTAACTGTGCTGTTATTTGGTCTAACTCATAAAATATGTGTCGTTTAAGACAGCTGAGACGTTTAAGTGTACAATGAAACATGGAGTATTTTAATCCATTATTAAATGATACTTCTATGGCAAAGCTATACCATATTAAATGTTTGTACTGCAAATACGTCACGCAGCGACGTGTGGCAGCTGTTGAAGTGGGCGGGGTTCTTAGTAACGGTGACTAGCCTTGCACGTACACAGACTCGCACACGCTCACGGAGTGGAGCAACTTCAACTTGGGTGCGGCCTGGCAGCACCTACGTCAAGTTCGCACATTCTGAGTGTGCATGCTCTAGTCCGTGTGCGTGTACGGCTCGTCACCACCACCCAGAATCACTACCATGCGCATTTCAACAGCTGCCACATGTCGCTGTGTGACTTAACTCTAGTGCGAACATTTATTATTCAATAGCTCTGCCATATAAGTATCATTTAATCACAAAATAAAATACATTATGTTTCATTTTACACATAAAAGTCACTGCGGTTTTAAACGACAAACATTATAAAATGAGTTGCTACCATGCGCACTTCAACAGTGCCACACGTCGCTGTGTGACTTAACTCTAGTGCGAACATTTATTATTCTATAGCTCTGCCATATAAGTATCATTTAATAATGAAATAAAATTCGTTATGTTTCATTTTACGCTTATAAGTCACAGCCATTTTAAACGACACATGTCATACAATGAGTTAAACCAAATAACAGCGTAGTTACTGCGATACTACAGCATGTCATAATGTATTGTTCGTGTGTCACAATGTATTGTTAACCATACAAATCTCATTTAGTTTCTATTTTAAATTGGTAGTTAATTTGAGAAATTACCAATCAATTGAATATCAATTGAATAAAAAATGTTTTAGTGCTGAAGCGTTTTGTAAGTTGCATTTTTTGCATATTTACGCCAATTGAATTCGATTACTTTACCTAGAAAATTTGACTAACAAATTTAATGTGCTCATATCAGTATAATTACTTGTCACTTCCCTTTCAGTAATATAATTCTAGTCGTAAAGTGCAAAATAAAAGAACCTCTGTGCTCGCATTGGGGACAAAGGAAGCTTAACGCTTTCACACCAAGTTATAAATACTATGGATTTCATCACAAATATTGCACGTTTTTCGTTTGAGTCAGGAAATTGTGTTCAGCCTCTGTACACACCACTTCCCCTATCATATATGACATACAAGAATAATGCTTCATCAATGCGAAATCATTTTCAGTCGCGCTGGCGATAATGAGACAGTTTTTAAATGAATATTTACATTTGTGACCACACAACTTAATACTGCAAAGTTTGTTCATTTTTTCTGTCTTTACTTGACAACTATAACAAATTAGACGATTTTTAATGTCATTTTCAAAACTTCTTAAGTGAGTATTAAAAAGTATTTTATAAATTAAAGACAATTACAGGTAATAATATATATTTGAATATGTGATCCATTATTTCACTATTTATTTATATTATAATGATTCCTTATTTGTAATGAAAGAAATGGAGAAGTACTTTAAAAGCATTCACTTTGAACGGTTCGAGTCTTGGCTCATTCTCAACAAAAAGTCTGTAAATAAAATAACAGACAAGTCAGTACACCCCCAAATTACAAAAGCGCAGAACTTAAGCACGAAAAAAAAATTGTGAAATAATAATAATAATAATAATAATCTATCGGTTGATGATTTTCAGAGGGTATGCACTCTGCATTTCATTGAGAGAAGGTTTGAGTTTATGAATGAATAATGACTAAAATACGTAGGTCTAAGTTGGCAGTACAAGTCTCTAATATTTTGAATTTGCTAATGTCAATAGTCTGTTCACAGGAACCAATACTACAATGTTGTTTATACTAGAATGAGTAGAAGTAAGCAAGCGACCTGTACGATGTACGGTGCAGGAAAGTGCATAATCTAACTGCATTGCGACATCTCGCAACGTATTATCGACGATACAGCGACTTCTGGCAATGAGATAAACTCTGGACCAGTGGACAAGACGCATCCTTCACGCACACGGACACTGCAACACACGTACATGAAAATGTGTAAACTTGACGTGGGTGCAGCCTGGCAGGCGCCTGGGTTGCCCTCCTGAAACAAACGGAAAACAATCTTCATATGGGTCAAAACATCAAAATGGGTCGTAATCCGCCAGTATTGCGCAAACCTAAATCAGAGTATGGTGAAGAAAGTAGTGTTACTTTGATCTACAATAACACTATTTTTGAACATTGCTCCTGAATGTCTTTTCACATAACATACATGGAGCTAATTAGTTTTAATTTGGTAGAATAAAAACATGATGCCGAGGAGCATGATACATTGGCTTTTGAAATTAGTAAATCAGCTGTAAACTTCCTGCATAGAAGTAGTCTTTGAAAGAGGTGGATATAAACAAATATCAAAAATTTAAAAGCGAAGAATAAAATTCTAAACATTTTTGGAACGTTTCGGGAAAAATTCCATCATCACATGAAAAACACACGATATGAAATAAATATGATTAGTTACGGACACAAACGGTTCACGAGATTGAAATAAATTAGATGAAAATGCAGAACGGGAAAAAACTAGACGTATCATTCAGTGCTGGTCTAACGTTTAAAAATGCAGTTATTCTAAAATGCGTACCTCAGTAAAATTTGAACCCTTCCTCATGATTGAGAAATTATTATTTACGATTGTTGAATTACTGTCATCTGCGGGAAAACGGATTACAGAATAGGGTGGTTATCCTAGCCTTGATCCTGTACGGTAACTGACTCCCCGATGCTCTGCGATCTTCTGTCCTAGGGTACGACCGGTGCAACCGATGTACCTGGATGCACACTGTGCACAACTATATTCGTAAATAATTGAGGATCGCATCGCAACGGGAAGTTTTTCCTTGAAACTGAAAAGCAATCTAATACGAAAGTTGGTGACAAAAATAACATGCAATTTAATGTTGAAGTATTTAAGCATAAGAGATCTCTGCTCTTCTTTTAGTTTCTAATATTGAGCATCAAAATGTGGAGAAAAATGTAAAGCTTTTCATTAGGGTCATTGGTGGACGGAAATCTATTAAGCTTTTTGGACAAAAACTGCTGGGACTCGGACTTTCTTAAAGTTACCGGATATCCATTGTTATACAAATTTTTTTTTAGAGTTTTAAACTCAAAATGCGTTACAGTAAAATTTGATGGAATTAGGAAGGCAGGGTTTTAAAACGTCTTGATGCTATTCATTTTGAATAACATCATTTGAGGCTAACGAAGTCATATTTTAAGTTCCGTGCAGAATTGGCCGTTCTTAATTTTTTTTTCAGTTTGATGGTCGTCTATTCCGTCAGCTTGAGGGGTTAGGAATGGGTTTGCCGTTAAGGCCTACTTTTACTAACATTTTCATGTGTAATTATGAAAAAATCCTCTTAAAAATATTCGAATGAATAATATTGAAATGAATGAAACTCTCTGAATAATAGAGTAAAATAAAATTTGCTACCGATGCATGTACTTTTATTCAGTATCTCCGAAAAATTTCCATGTCACATTACAAGCATTACAAGCACCTAAGCGGAATAGGTATACTCCTATGGTTTTCTTAATAATGAAAGAACCAAATTTAATATAATAAAATTTTCAGAAGTATTATCAATCTTTTGAGGCAATATAGTAATGAGTGAAAAGCCACGATTACCGGTTGATTTCATTTAAACTTAAAATTCTTTGTGTAGGTATTAAAAATTTCCTGAAATTTTTGTGATCACTTAATCTGAGACAAAATTAAATATTTTGAATACTTTCTGATGCAATAAACTCACGTTCAAGACAAATCACCAATAGTAGTAAATGATGTTAACTATTTGATGAAATGGTTACGTTTTTTGGCACATATCCTTACCTATAACTTTCGTTCATCATTAGAGCCATTCCAAAGAAGTGATGACTGCCATATGTCTATCAGCACTTAATATTAAAAATGCAGTGAATTTTCCATTTAGAAAATCATGGATTACATTCAGCCAAAAGCTACTGCAGGTTCCAGTTACCTAACATCATAATCATTATAATAAATTACGTTACCGCTTTTGAAACAAACTGTTTACGGTAAAGATAGGTGAATAAAGCTGAGAATTAACTGCAACTTATTGGAAACTCGCATATTGCGGCAGTTCTCCTGTTTCATCGCAAGCTTTACTCAGGGTGCCATGCTCACCAATCAGGAAGTGCCATTTCCACGATGCTTGCCCTGTATTATAAAGGCTGAGAGCTGCTGCACATGTGATTAACATTATAAAAGCTTTCACTAATGAATAACATACGAATTTGTTCAAAAAATTTCAAATTTCTCATTGCTAAACATATTAAGAGAATTCAGTGTTGGAAAAAATGCTACTGCTTATGGGATGATATGATTTGTGATAAGTGATAAAAATACTTTTCTCTTCGAGTATACAACCAATTCCTCTCAGTAATTTCATGTTGGGAACCCAATCAAATGTTTTTCAAGAACAGATGTTCTAATGGTAACTGGCAAACAATATCGAGGCAATTTCCGCTCAAAATGACAGATTACTTATTCAATCAGTAAAAAACTGCAAATATTGTCAAGAAATGAGCCAATAATACTGTTCTTTTTCATAGTATCCAGTTCTCTGAATTCCTCACATCGCACGTGTAAATTTCAAGTAGTTGTAAAAGACTCAGAAATGAATTCAGCGGTAACACTTTGCTGGTAACGTATTGAAGCGACACTGTCACGATTTCGTAACACTTGTACCTGGATCTATTCTTGTGATAAAAATTGTATCTGACAAGAAGTGTAATGGCATTTACTGACCTATCGCTTAATTCACTCTAACCGAGTGAATTATTTCTCATTTGAAAAAATGTTAAATTATAACCTGGAAACGGACTGAATGATAAAATTTCATGACCGTAAACATAGAAGAATCAGAAGATTAAATTATATTTTTCTTCAGCTAAGATTCATAATAGAGTATCTCCCCTTCATCATGTTCGAACTGTTTCGAACTACACGAACTACACAGTGCAAAAAAGTATTTTTTCCCATTCTAATTTTTCAAATTTTCCTTGGAGACTGAGAAACTGAGTAATTCTAGTCTGCGAAACTGGGGTAACGTGAGTCGCTTTGACCTATTTAGAGGTGAATCCCACCCCATGAGTCATGACAATCTGACTAATTTTCAAAAGTAAAATAAGTCAAACTTCTGTTTTATTGATATTTTGCTTCTCTTATTTATATGTTGTCTTCAGCTTAATTTTTGTACATGCATTCCAATTTGATTCATNCTACACAGTGCAAAAAAGTATTTTTTCCCATTCTAATTTTTCAAATTTTCCTTGGAGACTGAGAAACTGAGTAATTCTAGTCTGCGAAACTTGGGTAACGTGAGTCGCTTTGACCTATTTAGAGGTGAATCCCACCCCATGAGTCATGACAATCTGACTAATTGTCAAAAGTAAAATAAGTCAAACTTCTGTTTTATTGATATTTTGCTTCTCTTATTTATATGTTGTCTTCAGCTTAATTTTTGTACATGCATTCCAATTTGATTCATGAAATAAAGAGCTTTACTGAAGAAAAGAACATTGATTTCTGTTTTACCATGCAACTGGCCAAGAAATTAAAGAGTTAAAACACTGTTCTTCCAGTATTAACGAAAGCTTCAAGACAGGTATCCACACTTGAAGTAAACTATTGAGCAAGACTCTTTGTTCAACTAAAGCAGCTACCCGACCATTCAGAAATTGTGATTCCCAAATTATTTTGAAGTTAATCTGTGAAACTGCAAAATTGTAATGTTAAGCAATTTATTATTGCAATGGTTAACAATTTATTATTGCAATGTTAAATAATTGGGTAATGAATTACCTGTACGAAAATTATACTGTTTTTTTTCCTGAAAGTCTGATTTACTTCAATTGGAGGAATTTATTTATAAATCATATTGAATAGCTTGCAACTAATTCCAGTCTATTCCAATAAATCGTTTTTCACCGAGCGCAACAACCGAAATCGTTTACCATTTCCCACAATGCCTAGCCTCCATTCGCTACACCAGTTCATTTGGCCATAAGCTTGTATATTCTCTCGGAGAAGACTTTCGGTCCATCGAACAATTATTTCTGCATCGCTTCATGTGCGTTTCCATCCGAATTAAAGCGAGGGTCTCATAAAAATACTTCCCAAGGGTTCGGAAAATGACTGTCTCACTGCACATTAACGTGGCAGAATACTTATATGTTATTCAGCCCGTGCGCACAATTCAAGTAATAGAATGAGATTACTGCTCTTAATTTCTAATTGGCGCACACTTATTTGAGGGCACATTCACATCCTCACTATGACAACATAAGATACTGTTTATTGGAGTGGTGACGATTAAATTTTGATCACACCGGGGTACACGAATCCATTCAACATCAAAATATTTATGAACGAAATATCAAAACTTTCGTTTCCCTTTAAAACCATCCTGACTTTCAAAAAGGATGCGTCTGCCATGTTGTGGTCTGAAAACTTTTCTACTAGTGTACAAAACTGATATTCACGCAAGCCGCTATGGAGGTCTATGTTGTGTCTCAGCTATGTTTACGTTTCTGTCGTAGCTTCAGATTTTCCCGTGATCAAAAGCCCGATGATTGTGGTTGCTAGACACTTGCGCAGTGATATAATAATATATCTAGTAAATTGCTCGGACATGCGGCAATTTCAGTCATGTGCACGGACGCATAGCCATCTCACAACACTTGTACAAATTATTGTCATTGCAAACAGTTCGTCATCATTAAACTCCCATATTTCCAATTGGGCGATTCTTCGAGAATCTTATTCGTAGAATAAAAAGAAGAACCAGAGTGAAAACGAACATTACATTTATTGCAAACGTTTCAGAATTAAAATTCCATCATCAGTGATGAAACGGGAGAAAAAGATAAAAATAATTTGTCTATTTTACAAAACAAAAATCATATATTAATATTCCACAAACCTACCTAAATGTCTAAAAAGCCTAATTTTTTCATTCATACTCAAACAATAGCATACTCCTAATTCACACAAGCACACATGTACACGCTAATTCAGATACAACAGCAAAACACACTATGTGCGCACACACACACACACAGAATTACGTCAGTAGGTGGGGGCAATTGATAACTTTACGGCACTAATGTCTTTGTTGAGGTTAGGTTTATGAGTGAATATGAAAAGGGACTCTAAAATCTTCATTAAAATCTCATTTTAAAGTTACGAACTACTCTACATGAAAATACATCTACGGCCAGCATTAAAAAGCAATAAATTTTAGATGCAATCCACCAAAAAAATCCTACCATCGAGGTACTCCATCGACATATTTAGCCACAAGTATACCCACTAGTAACCAATTATCTTACTATTTATGTATGTTGTTATGATGACTGGGAATGTATTTTGTTTCGTGTTATTTCTTGACCATAGTGAATAGTTCGTTGAACAATGCATAAATTTATCTAACAACGGAAACTCCATCCGAGTAATGATCAACTTGTGAAATTACATACTGTGTAAAATTAAAAATGGTTAATACAATTTGATAGTTGAAGTTCGAATTACGTTAACATTGTCAACACTACGTTATAGCTTAATTAAATTTAATTTGGCATCAATTTATTAAGTGAATTTTTGAAAGTTGGTCAAAATGAGGCTCTTAATTTACTACGCCCATCCTCTGTACAAAGGCAAGACGTCTTCATTTTCAATTTATTGTTCATGTTACGTATATTCGCAGGTGCACGTGGAGTGGTGCAGTTGGGCAAATACGCGGATGCACCGTTAAGTTGATATATGACACAATAGGATCTTAGATGGCCGTTCGCAACGCGACTAAGGAGAAAGACGAAGCCCGCATGAGGTATTGAAATATTAATCGAAAATATCTTGAATCTAATGTTGTGAAAAAACACCTTCGTGTGCAATGGATTTTCATGTAATCCGGCTATGACGACGAGGTCACGAAAACAAAAAGGCCATCATCAACCGTAAAGTTAAGCAAAAAGCAAAACGCATGGTCGAAAAAAATTTTTGCATCTGGTGATGTTTTATTCAGTTAAGCTTGACCTTTTGTTAGGGTTCGAGACCATTAAAATCTGCATTGTTCAATAACACCTTAGCCGAATTGGTTGTCAGTAGGGTACGTTGCAGAAAGATGTAAGAGAACTTTTATCTGGTGTTTCTCCATCAAGTGTATATTTTATTGGTGCTATTGGTATTGGACAACTTTCAAGATCAAGTGGAATTGGTTTAGAAAATGAGGGAACGTCTGGATACTTTACAGATGTGTGAGTTTTGTAAGAAACGCCTAGCGACATTTGCCAAGCAA
>JACJUY010016130.1:0-14241 GCA_014220935.1 Platorchestia sp. MABIK | reverse complement strand
ATGTTAGGTACTGGAATGTTTCATCAAAACTGCATTTGTTCCCTGCGCAATGATATTCTTTATAAAAAATTTCAATTTCATTATAGCTACGCTCAAAGTGTTTGTAAAAGAGTTGTAAATCTCTCATTAGGGACTAAAATAGACATTATACCTGTCGTTTCACATATGAATCTGGTTCTATATTCATGGCACGATTTGTTTTCGACAAGTGACATGGGTTTTACTGTATTACAATACTCATGAGTGTGTATCATATAAGTGTATTTAGTTAAAGATATTTTAAAACCAAGATGTACCATTTTTTTTAAATAAACTGTTTTTCTTTCTTTTTTCTAATTGAGCGCGAATGGATGTAGTGGCTTAACATGTTTTGATTATTATTATTATAGCTTCAACATGTGAGAAATTGCCGTGAAGCTTATCAATATTGATAATGCTACAAATAATCATGCTTCTGTGTGTGCCTATGACACACTACATGTTAAAAATCCTCAGTAATTCGGCTCAACCAATCCTTTTGAGTAAACCACTCTCATAATTACCTGAATGATGTATGAAATAATCTAAATTGATGAGTTGGTAGCTCAAATATTTTGGACAAAAATTTATATCAACACTATTTTTCAATAACTGTTTGCAGTGTGTAAAAAATTTCTGTTCTCGTTATCATGTCCATTCATCAAACGTTTGCATCTTTCTCGCAGACTTATTTGAAATGCTACGAGAAAAAATATAATTCTTACCTCAATCATAAAATATTTCAATTTTATTATAGCTACGCTTACTACTGCCCATATGTTTAGTAATTGGTTGGGCACTGAAATGCGTAGAATATTTATAGATGTCGGCACAGTTGAAAGAACATTTGATGACACGAGGTTCATTTGAAAACAAGTGTGTCATTTGATGACAGGAGTATCTTACATATTGACAGTAGTATAATTTCTCTGAGATTTATTTCATAAAGAAAGAGGAGAAAGAAAAAGCATTAATTTCCAAAATTGATGATACATGAAATGCACTACAACACATGGATTTTTAAAAATTGCCCAATTTAAAGATCCTTAATTGATAGACAAACCATACGAGGTTTATAATTACCAATAAAGCACTAAACATGAGTACTAAATGATTATTACTTTAAAGCATTTTGTGTGTCTAAAACACTTTTATCCGAATGTGTAATATTTTTCACGGTACGCAAGGAAGAGTTGAGACGTAACCTTCCAATCGCCAGCCATGCAGGTTTAGGGTGAGCAATTCATTACACATGGGAAATCATTTGTACTTGAATATTTACAAGGGAAAAAGATCCTTCTAAAATTAGTTATTTTATTGAATCATAAACGAAAATCGAAAACGTTTCGGGAACCAACTCCATCACCAGTTCTGAAACGTTTTCGATTTAATGTTTTTTGAATAAAATTATATTATCTGATTAGCATTTCCTTCGCTTTAAATTTTTAGTGAACCTGTGAATTAAGCGGAGCGAACATTTTTTCAGACTATTTTTTTTTTCAAATAGCACATCACTCTGATCTCGGGCTAATGGGCAAGCTGAATTAAATGCACGCCCATTCCTGCAATAATATTATTGTACTTGGAATGTTCTTTTCCAACGTTAAATCAATTAAATTATTTATGTAGAGACATTAATTCTTTATTTTCTGGCGATATTGGGCTGCATCCACGTCCAATGCTTTGCACTTCGTGCACATTATGGTCGTAGGAAATTACCTTGATCAAATCAGGAAGTTAACCGTTTGAAACTTATTCTATTTCAATTTGAAAATAACGTAGGGAACCATATTTTTGATAGAGATAATAAATAATTTTTTTAATGATAATAAATCGCTCTTTAAATGTGAATAACTCGTTTTTGATGAGTCAATGAACAGATTCTTTGGTGTCAATAAATAGCACCTGTAGTGAAAATAAACAACACTTGCAGTGATAAATAGCTCCGGTAGTGAATAATGAAGTGTTAATAAATAGCTCCCGAATAGATAATAAACAGCTCTTGTAATGTTGAAAAACCGCTTGTGTAATTTTTTTGGTATTTACCGCAGAATTTTGTGGTGGGACAGAATGGATATTACTGACGATCGTCAGTGATGCCTCCAAGTATCCCTTATACTCCTCAGCATCTTTTTTTATTTAATTGCGATAGTTTATGCATTTTTACGAAGGTTTGTGTCTTTTTTTCGAATCGACATCATCATGAAGTGCCCCAGTGGTCAGCTGTGTATGTTCCTTGATGAATAATTGGGTCAGCAAACTAATTATCGGCTCAGCGGGATGATTTGGAGATTAGTCTCGCGACTAATTAGTCCAAGATTACCCTTTAATTTGGGACACCGCGGTCGTAACTCTAGAGTGGAGCTGGGGCGAGAGAGGAGAGAGAAAGAAAAAAGAAAAAATGTCTATTTTCAAAAAATTTAAGAGAGCGTACGAGTGGGTTGGGAACCTCCCGTCTCTGTGTCGCTAAAATAAAAAATGAAAATAGAGAAAAAATAGTGTATTTTCAAATGGTTGAGACAAAAAAATGGTACAACATGTTGGTTACAAAAAAATTACCATACAAGGGGCGTTATATCTTACTGAAGGAAATTGAGATTCCAGCAGTATATTTTCAGAAGTTGATACAAAAGTCGATACAACCCATTAGTTTTTAAAAATATCTTAATTAAAGGAGCCTTAGTTCTAATTGATTTTTAAACTAAAAAACGGTAAATTTTCAGAAGTTAATACAAAAGTCAGTACAACAGAACGGTTTTAAATATTTTTTAAATACGAGGGGCCTTAAATCTTATTGAAGATTAAAGAAAAAAACAGTTTTCTTTCGAAAGTTGATACAAAGTCGATGTAACAGATTATTTTTTTAAAATGGTGTGTGTGTGTGGAGGGGAGAGGGGGGGTGAGGTATAGGGTGGGAAGAATCCTAGGACGCCGGTCAGAAGTTAAAATACTCCGTCACGCGTCAGAGAACAGAGAAATGTCAAGGAATGTTCCCGCTAGAAGATCACGAATGTTAATGAACGTTTCCACCGGCTGACCACAAATGTTAATGAATGTTCCTACCTGACGATCGCAAATGTTAACGAACATTTCCAACTGATGATCACAAATGCTAATGAATGTTCCTACTATTCTGATCACAAATGTTGATGAATGTTCATAGATCAGTTGAGGATCTAGTAAGGAATTTAGATAGGGATTTTACTGCGAGGAGGGCGCATATCAGTTATGATGTTTCTCTGAGTAATTGGAGAGAGAAATTCTGAGCATCCCAGTCTAACTTTTTTGCCGCCTGCATGAATGTTTTTCGCCGCCCAAGTAATTAAATTGTATGGGGGCGAAAAACATGCATGCTCCGGCGAAAAAGTTAGACTGTGATGTTACCTGGTATAGGATTGGTGGAAGAGTGCTAGAGGGAAGAGATCTGATCCATTTTTTTTGTGAGGGATCTGACAGGGAAGGCTTGAGGAGAGAGTTTTTGAAAAATCTGACTGGAGATTTGGATTAAAGAATCTGAAAATCAGATGAGTTTTTCGTTTACGTTTTCTTTTCTGAAATCAATTTGATATTGTTTTCTGGAAGAAATCATTTATTGAAGGTAAGGTATTTCTACTTCCAATAAATAAGGTCACCATGGCAGAGTGGTTATGAGCGCGCGCCCAAAACGGGAAGGTGTCGGCAGTTCGAATCCCGGCAGTGCCGCCCGGTGTTTCTCCCCGTTGGGAAAAGGGAGAACTCAGCAATTCCCCACTATACCCAGGTGTCGGAAATGGGTTCCTGCTTGACCGGGGGTTACCGTCACTGCGTCCTGATGTTAGTTATGAGGCATTTGAAAAATCAACGTACCAAATGATATGTATCGGGCTTGGTTGGAATAAAACATGCTTTATAGCCTTTTATGAATGTTCCCGCCGGATGATCACTAGGGGCTCCCCACAGCAATGAATGTGTGACATTTTGAATGTGAATGTGTGAGGTCACACAATATACATATTTCTTCAAGAGGTACAATCGAAGTTCCAATTGAATCTGCTGGCAAGGAAGAAATCAATTGATATTACTGAGATGAATTTAGTGTTGCTCGAGATTTTACGTAAGCGGGTAGATACATAGTTGACACATTACACGAATGTCCTAAAATGCCCCTTGATGCTATTTTCTAAATGAATGTTCGATATCAGAGCGATTTAATTGGTGAAAAAATTGGTATGACATATGAAGTAAGCAATGAAAGCTAAGTATGACGTAAGGAATGAGAGCTAGGTATGACGTAAGAAATGAAAGCTAGGTATGACGTAAGCAATGAAAGCTAAGTATGAAGTGAGCAATGAAAGCTAAGTATGAAGTGAGCAATGAAAGCTATGTATGACGTGAGCAATGNTAAGCGTAGCTATAATAAAAGTGAAATATTTCATGATTGAGGTAAGAATTATATTTTTTCTCGTAGCA
This sequence comes from Platorchestia sp. MABIK, assembly GCA_014220935.1. NCBI lineage: Eukaryota > Metazoa > Arthropoda > Malacostraca > Amphipoda > Talitridae > Platorchestia > Platorchestia sp. MABIK. The sequence goes on along the minus strand of JACJUY010016130.1, from coordinate 9,774 downwards.
TTTCAAATAAGTCTGCGAGAAAGATGCAAAAGTTTGATGAATGGACATGATAACGAGAACAGAAATTTTTTACACACTGCAAACAGTTATTGAAACATAGTGTTGATAAAAATTTTTGTCCAAAATTTTTGAGCTACCAACTCATCAATTTAGATTATTTCATGCATCATTCAGGTAATTATGAGAGTGGTTTACTCAAAAGGATTGGTTGAGCCGAATTACTGAGGATTTTCAACATGTAGTGTGTCATAGGCACACACAGAAGCATGATTATTTGTAGCATTATCAATCTTGATAAGCTTCACGGCAATTTCTCACATATTGAAGCTATAATAATAATAATAATCAAAACATGTTAAGCCACTACATCCATTCGCGTTCAATTAGAAAAAAGAAAGAAAAACAGTTTATTTCCAATAAAGATGGTACATCTTGGTTTTAAAATATCTTAAACTAAATACACTTATATGATACACACTCATGAGTATTGTAATACAGTAAAACCCATGTCACTTGTCGAAAACAAATCGTGCCATGAATATAGAACCAGATTCATATGTGAAACGACAGGTCTAATGTCTATTTTAGTCCCTAATGAGAGATTTACAACTCTTTTACAAACACTTTAAGCGTAGCTATAATGAAATTGAAATATTTTATAAAGAATATCATTGCGCAGGGAACAAATGCAGTTTTGATGAAACATTCCAGTACCTAACATGTTGGACATGAGCACGAACAATTATTGTTTACATCTCACCGCTTGGGAAGCGCGGTGTTCAGAGCTAAGTGATATTTTATTTTGAAAGGACGCTTCATCGCTTCATTTTTACTATTTATTCTCTAGGATATTAATCATTTTACAAAATGAGTGGTGGTGTTTACGGTGGAGGTATGTATTACTAGATCTCGAATTTCCACAAGTCGTGTTTTAGGTACAGTGAATCCTTAATTTACATGTGTACTACTGAGTAATTTTAGTGTAAGATTATGTTGATACATCTTCTGTTGAATATCAAAGATTGCGAGATATATCTATTCATGTGATAGAATTAATTAAAATTCAAGTTGAAGAATATCGTTAAATGATATCATTGAAAAATTATTGTTTTTTCATGACTTGTGTTTGTACTTCACCATACAGACTTCTTGTGCTCCATTCATTTAGAAAATTTTTAGCAACTACATATGCGTAATTATTTTTTTGTAAACATAGCAGCAACATATCTAAAGCTGTGGTCAATATTGAATTTATTGTTGTCAATGACTTTTATAATTTTAGTTCAAAATTTAGGTAATTAGAGACATTTTAAGACGTTTTACAGCAATGACATTGTGCTCGCAAATGCTTAGTTTTCAAGATATTTAACTTTGAAGCTATAGGAACAACGCATGTAAAATTGAACAAACAGACAAGTAAATAAACTGAAAAACAGTATTCACATAATAGTAGCTGAGGTTAGATAAGTTAAATAAGCAAACCTAAGTAAACCTAAAATTACTTAACTTAGGCATACCAACACGGATGGTTTTTCCTGCCGAAGTGACTGCACATGTTCCGTATCTGCCATACACCGAAAGAGCAATATCAACACTGCTGTTAAGGCTATTCATACGGTCTTACCTGAACATTTTTTATGCTTTATCTTGAAAACTAAGCATTTGCAAGCTGCATTACCTATATGTGGCAACGAAATTATTAAATTCGTTGACAACATTATATTCAATATTTACCAAAATTGATCAGTTCCCTATTAACCATAGGTACACTTAAGTTTTTGTAAATTTATTTTTTGAATGGCCAAAGTTTTACTTGGTAGTTACAGTATTCTCAAATTTAGTCACTATAGTTTTAAAATGCTCATTAGGAATTGTATTTCTTGATACCTCTTTACATTTCTTCATTGATTTTTTGTATGAATTTTCAAACAAGTGATGATAAAAAAATTTATGAGTTGATAAATTTTATTGTTTTATGTAGAGTAGTAGAAATTACTGGATAAATTGCAAGGAGACCATGATAGTGGGTGGCCTCAAAGCTCAATTTTTTTATAATAGATGGTAAAGGAGGATTTAAATGTGAAAATAGCTGGTCTGGGATTCCTAAGATGTGAAGCTATTTTTTATGGAGGATGATTACATTTTTCTCATAATTAAGCTATGAGTTGTTCAACAAGTTCATGGACACTATTATAATTTAGGTACCTCTTATGAAATGATTGAATTTTGACTGCTTCCAATTCAAAATTAAATGTTTAGGTGAAATAAAGAATTAAATATGGATTTTTCCTGCCCTGGTGTGACAGCGTAGGAAAGAATTTCAGCGTAATGTAATGTCATTCAAAATCCAATGATCCACTCTGTAGAAAATGGGAAATTTATATTCAGGCAATTTGAATTTTATTCAATTTGTTTAAATAATTGAAGATAAATATTTCTATCATCAAACTTTTAAATTAGAAATCATTGATTGATATGGTAGTTATGTCATACTCAATATTAAGGATTGATGAATGGAAAGCACATGGTAACCAAATGTGCTGTTAGACTTCTCTATTTTTTATTGATAATTTATACAATTGTATGTATGTAAAATAATGTCACATTCCTTTCAGTAAAACTGTGATATATATTCTTTTCAAGTAAAAGTTCTTGAGATATTAGGTTTGCAAGTGCACCTTAACACATTTACTGAATCAGGTTAAACTTTAGTTCATTATTGAACTTGATTTAAAGTTCAAAGCTGTGAGCAATTTTATGAATGTCAAGCGTTAATTGACGTTATTTACCATTAATTTTAAAAGATTGCTAAAACTTTTCAAGGAACCATTGATAGGTCATTTCAAAGCAGGAAGAACATAATATGTTTCTTGCAAAACGACCCATTAGTAGATTGTTTAAAAAATTTTGATAATCATTTTTAGATCAATGGTATTTGATGGACCCAGTTAATGTTTAGTATTTATTAAATTGCTAATCTTTGACTTTTATAATGGAGTTGACTTTGACTTTTGGTTTTGTCTATGAGTTGACTTTGACTTTGGAGTTGACCTTTGACTTTTATAATGGAGTTGAATATTGAACTTAGTTTACCCCATCGCAGTCAACGTGGTACAACTTAACCCATCGATGGGTCGTATGGCAAGCAATGTGTGAAACGTTCCAATTTTTTGCAATACTTCTATGTGGTATATTCTTACAGTCAACCCATCCCAACCATCACAGTCAACGCGTTGAACTTTCCAATTTTTTTCCAACACTTCTATGAGGTACATTCTTGCAGATGAGGTGGGGGCAATTGTGGTGGACCCCGGCAGCTACACAGTGCGCATCGGCTATGCTGGGGAGGACTCGCCCAAGTTTGACATCCCGTCCACTGTTGGCCGCACCTTAGACCCCGACACCCAGGAGACCAAGTTCAGTATTGACACAGTGAATCTTGCCGCCCCTAGAAAAGGTGGGTTTGTGAGCTCCTTTCCTATGTCTGTGCATAATTTCTTGCAAGAATTCTTTCATTTTTTAGTGTCATCTAGAAAAGGTGGGTTTTATGAGAATCTTGTCATATGTCTTTGTATAATTTTCTTTTAAGAATCATTTTATTTTTTAGTGTTCTGAGACTAAGCCTATTAATTTTTGGCTTGGCTAGGCTTCTATAAATAAATAAACGGCTATAAATAAAGACTATAAATGGCTCCTATCTCCTTCAGTTTTTCTGTAACTTTATACAATCATTTTGCACTTTTCTGTCTCTGGAAAATGTCACCATTTCCCTGAAGGCTGTGAAACGTGCATTTTTATTTTTGAATTTCTTTCAAAGCATCAAAATTGCAACCTTTCACGTAGGTTTTATTTTCTGAGAACCAAGTTTAGCACAGGAGGTGTAAATCTGGTGGACATCGAGGATGTGAAAGGGTGTTGTTTTTTAACCGTTTCCTTTTAAAGCATGAATAGGTGCATAGTTGTGATGTAATACTTAGATTTGGTCTCAAAACAATTGGGCTTCTTTTCATGCATTTTCTCAGTTGCTTTAACACGTTAAGTGTGGCGGGTTAAACTGGAGTTCAATATCCAGCTCGAATTTAGAGTCAATTGTGGTAAGAAAATTTGAAAATAGCAAACATTGACTGGATCATGCCTTCATTTAACTTTCATTTAGTATTTATAAAAATTGAGTCAGTGACTGCTGGTCGGCCAGCAGCATTATGAAAATCACCTAAATGACCACCGGTGGGTCACGCCGCACTTAACGTGTTAAACATATGTTATTTGTGAAAATATAAGTTCTGTTTGACATCAGCTAGTATGAACATGAATTGGACAATGCTGTTGATGTCCAAAAATACAGTAAGCATGTTTTTTATTGCACTTCTGACATGTTTTTACTGTGTTGATTGTAGATTTCTCATGAGTATGAACTGCTTTTTTGTTCTTAGATCAGAGCCATGAAACTAATTTTCATCGCCAGCCATGATCCTGGAGGTTGAGGTTGATTGATGTTAGATGTGAACGTGTTCCCCAACTTGATCAGCCACGATAAGTTGCACTAATAAAGCAATTCAAACCACAAACAAAACTTCTATGCCAAACTGAACCTGACATTGTAACTAAACACAGCACAAATGTTTGTTTACCAGTCTTTGAGCTAGTTACTCTGTTTTAACACTTCATTTAATATGTTGGGAAATTGTATACTCTTTTGAGCTTAACAACTTAATGGACAAGGTAGGAAGTTATGCGCTCTATTGAAATGGTGCTTATCAATTAGCTGCACAGTGTACGAAGTTATGTACTGTGTTGATGTCCAACAGTTCATTATTTATGATGTGAAGTTGCTGTGCTTGCTATGTTGGTGCTAAACAATTTGTAGCACAAGTTGTGAAGTTATGTAGTGTGTTTGTGCTGACCAGTTCACTATATGTAGTGAGTTGGTGCTGACCAGTTCAAAATATGTACTGTGTTTGTGCTGACCAGTTCACTATATGTAGTGAGTTGGTGCTGACCTGTTCACTATATGTAGTCATTTGGTGCTAACCAGTTCACTATATGTAGTCAGTTGGTGCTGACCAGTTCACTATATGTAGTGAGTTGGTGCTGGCCAGTTCACTATATGTAGTGAGTTGGTGCTGACCAGTTCACTATATGTAGTGAGTTGGTGCTGGCCAGTTCACTATGTGTAGTGAGTTGGTGCTGACCAGTTCACTATTCACTATGTGTAGTGAGTTGGTGCTGACCAGTTCACCATTCACTATGTGTAGTGAGTTGGTGCTGAGCAGTTAACTATTCAAGTTATAAAGTTACTCTATGTGCTGTGTTGGTGCTCACCAGTTCACTATTCAAATTGTAAAGTTACTTTATGTACAGCTAAACAATTCAAACGACAATTGACAATTTGGTGTGCATGCAGGGTGCGAGGTGAGCAACATCATGAAGGACGGCATGATAGAGGACTGGGACGCCTTTGAGAACCTCATGGACTACGCCTACAAGAAGTGTATCAAGAGCGAGGGCCAGTACCACCCCATGCTCTGCTCAGAGGCTGCCTGGAATGCCCGTGGCAAGAGGGAGAAAATCTGTGAACTATTCTTTGAGAAATACCAAGTGAGTGTGTTGTGGCGTTAGTGTGTTTGTGTGAGTCTCGGTACATTGTATCAGCTTGTGTTCTTTGATAAAAGGTTTCAAGATTTTTTCCAAATATGACGTTAAAATGGTCCTGCTTGTCTTGGACTTGAGTGAGCTGGAACTAATGGAAAAATTAATTCTGCTTGTCTTTGGCTGTTGTAAACTGAAGCTAATGGAAAAAATAAGTCTGCTCATCTTGGTCTGTTGTGAACTGAAGTCATTTCAAAAAAGGTCTTTTTTGTTTTGATTTCTGGTGAGCTGGAGCTAAGAATCTTGTAGAGTTCATTTTTCCAATATCATTAGGTGACATTGGTTGTGCTTTGTTGCTCTCGACATATGAATCTGTTGTTGGAACTAGAGGCACAGAGAACATCAATGAGAAATATGTGGACTTATGAATTCAAAAATATTCTAATGTTCAATTTCAATCTTGAGTGAGAATTACTTGTAATTTCTAAACTGCCTCTTTCCTCACGGGGGTGTTGAGTGAAATGTGCTTTGAAGTATTTTTCTTATTTGATTCCACTCTAGCCAGACTTTTCACTCCTCTTGAATGTGGTGTAACTATTGTAGCTGATGTAACCAAAATATATCTTGTTACTGACCACAACCATGCTATTAACTAGAGTTTTGTGTGAAATGAAACCAATATTTTACATATTGTATAATATACTGGTCATATATGAGTTGAATTTTGAGTCGTCCTAAAATTATGCTTGTTACAAAAATCCCGTATTAACCATATTTGTGGTCAATTTGTTATTATTATAGACATGTCATTCAAGTAAGTTTCGGAGTATATATTGATCACATCTTTCATCAAAAATATATTATTGTAAACAAGTTTTACTTTTCACTACAATAATATGGGTAGAGTATCTCTACTGTAGTCAATTTAGTGTCATTTCAAAGAAGTATTCCAGTGATGGCGCAACCACACGGTTACCTGTGCCTGTTTCAGAGATAGGAATGTCATTTTAACTAGATCAACCAAAAACATCCTATAACGGTGATCAAACTTCTTTTGGGACCCTGAGTGCTACTTTAATGCACGAATTAGCATACCAGTGATACCCACACCGTGCCAACACCAATGCCTACACCTCCACTATCACCACACCATGCCAACACCAATGCTTACATCTCCACTAACACCACACCAATATACACACCTCCCTGAACGCCACCAACACCCCCACCTCACCCACCAATACCCCCACCCCCACTACACCCTAACACCCGCAGGTGCCAGTATTCTTCCTGGTAAAGAGCCCCCAATAACACCCCCCATAACTCCCACCAACACCCGCAGGTGCCAGCATTCTTCCTAGTGAAGAGCGCGGTGCTGTCGGCGTTCGCTAACGGGCGCTTCAACTGCGTGGTGGTGGACAGCGGCGCCTCGCACACCTCCGCCGTGCCTGTCATCGATGGCTACGTCCTGCAGCACGCCATCATCAAGTCCCCGCTGGGGGGGGACTTCCTCACCAACCAGGTGTGTGGTGACGTGTGAATGGTGGATATAAAGGTCCACTTCCTCACCAACCAGGTGTGTGGGGACGTGTGAATGGTGGACATAAAGGTCCACTTCCTCGCCAACCGGGTGTGTGGTGACCAACCAGGGGCTGTGGTGGTGTATGGTCTACTGTGGTGGGGTGTATTGACCAACTAAGTGTTGTGGTGGCATGAATAGTGGAAATAAAGAACCACTTCCTCACCAGCCAGGTGTGTGTGTGGTGCTGTTGTGATGGTGTGTGGTGGTGGTGGTGGTATGTGGCGTGTGGTGACGTGTGATGCTGTGTATTGCTGCTGTGGTTTCGTGTTGTGATGTGTGATGTGCTGTGGTGGCGTGTTGTGATGTGTGGTGCTGCTGTGGTGGTGTACATTGAAAACCTAGGTGGTGTGATGTGTATTGACCACTCAGGTGTTGTGGTGGTGGTGTGTGGTGCTGCTGTGGTCGCGTGTATTGACGTGAACACTGAAAATAAAGAAGCGTAACACAAGTGTGAAGGAGGCTCATGCTCGAGTGTGACCTTGAACTTTTGAGGTAACTTGATGCGTTTGGTGGCAAGTGCAAATGGTGCATGAAGCTTTTGTCAGGAGTTTAGTCGGGTTGTTTGGTTCGTCTTGTGCAAGGCATCATCCAGGGTAGTGTCAAACTCATTCTTTATGATTGTGAACCGCCCAGAAAATTTATTGTCGTGTATTGTCCGTGATGGCTTATTTAATCTGTGTAATTTGATACTCCCAGCTAGTGCGAAAAGTACGAAGATCAAGAGTGCTAAGGTATCTATGAAAACTGTATATTTAGTACTCATAAAGAGAGTTTAATCTGAATTTATTTTTAAGCTCTTTGAACTAATTCTAGCTTTGGCCGTCTGAAGTAATGGCTCCTTCTATTGTTTTTTGCAATTGAAACTTGAGCGAGGCTTAACAAAGCCATTCTTTACCAATGGAGATAAAGTCTCTTTGTGAACTAGAAACAAACATCCTCACTTGAGAACGATATAACGAGCATTGGTTACCTACGCCAATGTACGATTACGTCACGTTATGTATATACAGTGCACGACATCCGCTCTGCACTGAAGCTTGCATTATGTCTACCGGCCTTTGTAGGTGAATGTGATTCAGGGAGTGATTCAGTCAATAACTCCAGGAGTGATTCAGTCAATAACTCAAGGAGTGATTCAGTCAATAACTCAAGGAGTGATTCAGTCAATAACTCAAGGAGTGGTTCAGTCAATAACTCAAGAAGTGATTCAGTCAATAACTCAAGGAGTGATTCAGTCAATAACTCAAGGAGTGATTCAGTCAATAACTCAAGGAGTGATTCAGTCAATAACTCAAGGAGTGATTCAGTCAATAACTCCAGGAGTGATTCAGTCAATAACTCAAGGAGTGATTCAGTCAATAACCCAAGGAGTGATTCAGTCCATGACTCCAGGAGTGATTCAGTCAATAACTCCAGGAGTGATTCAGTCAATAACTCCAGGAGTGATTCAGTCAATGACTCAAGGAGTGATTCAGTCAATAACTCCAGGAGTGATTCAGTCAATAACTCAAGAAGTGTTTCAGTCAATAACTCAAGGAGTAATTCAGTCAATGACTCGAGTGATTCAGTCAATGACTCAAGGAGTGATTCAGTCAATAATTCAAGGAGTGATTCAGTCAATAACTCCAGGAGTGATTCAGTCAATAACTCAAGGAGTGATTCAGTCAATAACTCAAGGAGTGATTCAGTCAATAACTCCAGGAGTGATTCAGTCAATAACTCAAGGAGTGATTCAGTCAATAACCCAAGGAATGATTCAGTCCATGACTCCAGGGGCGATTCAGTCAATAACTCCAGGAGTGATTCAGTCAATAACTCCAGGAGTGATTCAGTCAATAACTCAAGGAGTGATTCAGTCAATAACCCAAGGAGTGATTCAGTCCATGACTCCAGGAGTGATTCAGTCAATAATTCAAGGAGTGATTCAGTAAATAACTCAAGGAGTGATTCAGTCAATGACTCAAGGAGTGATTCAGTCAATGACTCAAGGAGTGATTCAGTCAATGATTCAGGGAGTGATTCAGTGGTATATTAATCAAATGATTTAATGACAGATTCCGTTAATAATTCAGTGGTAGATCATTTAACTGACACAATGCTGGTTGCAGTTGCTGAGTTACCTTTCAGAGAGTGATTCAGTCATTGAGTCAGTCAATAGTTCAGGGCGTGACTCCGTGATAGATTAATTGACTGCTTCAATGATCATTGAATTGAGATTATGTTCGTTGCCGTCGCTGAGCTACCTTTAAAAGAGTGACTCAGTTATACATAGATTAATTGATTGCTTCAATGATAGATTGAGTCAATAATTCAGTGATGATCATTTATTTAACTGCCCTGCTGCCGGTTGCAGTCGCTGAATTACCTGAAGGATCAGAACATCGACCTCGCAGCGCCGTACCTCATCGCGGACAAGAAAGTGGTCCGGGAGGGGGACCCCCCCAAGTGGACAAGGAAGCAGGGGCTGCCTGAGGTCACCCAGTCCTGGCACGCCTACCAGGAGCGGCAGGTGGGTGTGTGGGGGTACGTGGGTGGGTGTGTGTGTAGGTACGTGGGTGTGTGGGAGCAGGTGGGTGTGTGGGGGCAGGTGTGTGTGTAGGTAC
>JACJUY010016128.1:3792-14245 GCA_014220935.1 Platorchestia sp. MABIK | reverse complement strand
GTGTTGTGGCTGCAGTGTGGTGGTGTGTTGTGGCTGCAGTGTGGTGGTGTGTTGTGGCTGCAGTGTGGTGACGTGTTGTGGCTGCAGTGTGGTGCAGTGTTGTGGCTGCAGTGTGGTGCAGTGTAGTGGTGTGTTGCGGCCGGAGTGTAACAGTTGATATCGTCCAAGGAACCCTGATTCGCTAGACTAGAGTGGAGTTCTACAGCTCATTACAGCGCTGCGATATCTTTATCTCAAGAGAATGACTCCTCACCCTTGTAAGCGCCAGTAAGACTGAATTTTTTGTTCAATCTTTGCGCTGTGGCCTAAGCTGATAAAAATTTTCCTGACCAGTTGCGTGCAGATCATGACAGGGTCAATGAACCGCTCATTTTCTCCCTTTCGTTCCACTGGAAGCATTGCAATGCTGCCCAGTTAGCTTTAATCGTGTTGCTGATGGTCAGTGATTCCAGTCGTGAAGTTTTAGACTTGAAGTACTGGGTAACTCCAAAAAAATGTAACCCCAAAGTACATGGTAATCCCAATACTAGAATCCGTGTATTTGGTGCAATTTAGCTTTCTTTTATAACGGTAAATTTTATTAAATATATTCTTTTCTCTAATTTAATTCATTAGGGTTGTATCTCGCCAATATAAACCAATATAAAAAAAGTGAGTAATGTCAGTCAAAGAATGAGTGCATTTTATGAGACATTGTGCATTTCACCAAACAACATTACCACGAACTTGTTTAAAATAAGTTAGGCCAGGGCGCACGATAAATTAAACCAATGGAATTATTATTCACTCTAACAATTGATGATATGGAAAATTTTCATTACATCCATCATTTTCATTTAATTCCCCCCCATTCTTCATTTCATGGAGCAATGCAATAGTTTTGTGGAAAATATCTTCAATTAAGTCCATCTTTAACATTTCAATGTCTTGATGTTAGCAGCTTTAGAATAACGTCAGTTAAGCTCTTTACTGTAACGTTTAAATTGTCCCTGAAGCAAACCCCAGCTCAGAATTAAATCTTGCACAGCAGTGCTCTATTACCACACACTTTCTCATAAACCATCTGAAGGTCTTCATGTTTTCATGCCCGTGTACTTTAACTTCCATCGACCAAATTTTACGAATATGCCTCCAATGGCCTAAATTTTATGAATATGCCTCCAATGGCCTAAATTTTATGAATATGCCTCCAATGGCCTAAATTTTATGAATATGCCTCCAATGGCCTAAATTTTACGAATATGCCTCCAATGGCCTAAATTTTACGAACATTCCTCCAATGGCCTAAATTTCCACCCTGCCTCCCCTCACGTCCCCAATCCATGAAGCACCCAATAGAGGCGAGGAACCACCAAGGCACGACCTGCACCGCCACTCACCCTGAGGTAGGCGGTGACGAAGGGGCGCAGCAGGGGCACCATGAGCACCTGGTCTGCAGTGGGGCGCCTGTTGGGGTCCGTCCTGAGCATCACCGCCACCAGGTCCCGGACGAAGCTCGAGTACAGCCTGCGGGTACACGCAACTTTTGGCATTCGCTGTAACGGCACTTTGGTAGCGCCCTTTGTTATCGTTACCGTGGACACAGGTCCCGGACGAAGCTCGAGTACAGCAACTTTTTTAGTGAAACACTTCGACACGTCGTTGGTAGATGAAGATGTGCTTCATGGGGGGCTTCATCATGCGCATCATTCCCCGTAACGGCACATCAGTAGCGCTATTTGTTTTCGTTGACATTCTTTCCGTGCGAGTGTTATACTACCGATTTAACGTGAATCTTTCTTATTGAACCTTCAGCTTACACTCTCTGTAATACTATCAAGGTATCACAAGTTTGTGCGCCGTTGTATGTCGGATAAAATTTGACCCATCTATTGTTTATGATTAAAGATGACAGTCAAGATAATTCGCCCTGTAGTTTCTGAATGCAATACTGAAAAGATGATGAAAGTTGATGTACGCGAAAGCTTAGACAGTTTTTTGAGACACAAATCATCAATAAATAGGCACCAGTAACAGTAATCAGTATCAATAATGCCCCACATGGTGCTTAGTTACTTCGTCGAAACTCAGGGATGACTTTTTGCCGGTTGCCACAGCGTTGATTTTGATTCTGGCTATGTATTCAATGTTTCATAAAGTACATGTTGTTCTTTAGAAAAACCGTACATCCTTATAAACACAAATGATAATATCCATAGAAGGTACAAATTTGAATGCGATCGAAGCATTACGTCGTCAGCGCGTTGTTCGACAACTTCGGCTGCCGATAATAGAAGTTATTTGATTTTCTCTCGAGTAAGAATATTATTTGTTCTGAGTTAGAATATTATTAAAGTCGCATATTTCTTTGAACTTTAACTCGCGGCCTGCGGACAGCAGAAGGCGAGAAGTGAAGATTGGGCGGCTGTAACTTGAGAGCTCTATAGTGCCCTAGACCTTAGGCTCGCTTGCGGACGAGTAGGAAAAATATCTGAGAAAAGTACATCAATTTTTCAACCATTCAGCATTTCAATCCATAATTCAACAGGAAAATGAGCTTGTAGTTCCTTAGAATTGACGCACAGGTAGGTGAGTCAGAACACGATGAAAATCATATCGTACTCGGAAATATCCTGCTCCTGTGAGCGTCGTGAGCTGCAGGGATTCTGCATCGTGTAGCTCAACTCGAGCTCCACACACTCTGGGGTTGCAAGCTAGCGTTCACCTGACCACTTTATATACTTCATATATAACTAATAATTCTGTTCTCTTGCAATTATAATGTTTATACTCTCTCTCAAGAAAAAAAGAAAAAAATAACAGATGACCTCGCGTTGCTTGCGGGAATTTCATTTAGAATTCGTAATGAAGAAAAAGAAATTTAGAGAATTCTATTCATAGAGTTAACGTCAATTAGGTGAGATTTTAACTAGATTATTGTTTCGCTTACACCGCCACGATGGCAGTTTTTGGTCTTGCAGAGTTGAAATTAAACAATGAAAATAACATCAACATCTTATATATAAACCCACTTGGAATGCACTGAATGCATTAAAAGCTCTCGCAGCTTCAAATTCAACTATTAAAAAATGAGTAGACATGAACAGAATTCATGTTTTGCAAAGTGCTAACAACAAATCGCTATTTTCACAGCAACGTTCTTAGCACGTTGACTGCGCTACGACCCGCTGATGTTCCTCCTTAAGTTCCTCCTGCTGCGAAACGACCCATCGATAGGTCGTTTGGAAATTTATCAACAATCTTTTAAAATTAATGGTATTTAATGGACCCATTTAATGTTTTTTTTTATAAAATATTAACTGGGTTTAACCCATCGCAGTCAACGCGCCAACTTGCTCCTACACACCACGCTCGCTTGGACCGTCGTCTGCAGTGGACAACGGTTCAGTGCACTTCGCCCCAAGAGAGCTATAAATCTGACTCGCATTAAACTCGTGCGAGAGATCCAAGCTTGCAATTTGGAGCGTCTCAAGGCGCTGCAATTATGCAGGCTCGTTTGGTGCATGATTCACGCGCCTCCGTAATGAATGATGTCTCAGATCACGCTTCGGCTTATCCTCCTGAGATGCCAGCATCTCGTAACTCTCGATATACGCGGGGAGCTTCAATTAATCTCAAACTTTAACTTACAATTGCATCTCGTGGGCTTGCGGAAGCTATGGCAAAACAGGACACTGGGAAGGGAACAGCCTCTTGGTTTCAGAGAAAATCAATTTATTGGTGTTTCTCCGGTTGCTTTCATCGTCAAAACTTGTAAATGAAAACTTTGTTCATTTACCAAGGGGTAAACAATGAGCTAAAAAATTGAAGGCAGTCAGATACTGTCCACAGAAAATGTAGAGTAGAATTTTCGTTCCAAGTTAATCGTTCGACTATTATGATTACATTTTATGCATTTGCAGTAAACCTAAACTGAATTTTAAAATAAGTAATTTTTACATACGCTTAATTTATGAGCTTAAAGGGAAGGAATAGTAATAAATAGTTAATCACGGTAAAAATTTGTGATCTGGGAAGCGGGAGACAGAGAAAGGTATCTGATTTTTCGCACAAGAAGATGCGGCTTAAAGCAAGGATGCTTCATTCCAATCAATCAAGCTGAAATATATCATCTCTGTACATTGGTTTTTCAATTGCCTTATAACGAACATCAGGACGCAATAACGGTTACCCCCCGACCAGCCGGTGCCCATTTCCGACACTTGGGTAGAGTGGGGAATTGTGCCCGAGTTCTCTCTTTTCCCAACGAAGAGAAATCGCCAAACGGCTTCGGGTTTTGAACTGCCGACACCTTCTCGTGAAGGACGCGTTTTTAGCCAGTCAGCCACGGTGACTACAGTTCACGTTGACCTGGGGGAATTTCACTCATAGCTACCTATATCGAGCACCAGCAGGTTTCTGCCCTTACGTACAGCGGGCGAGCAGCCAGATTTCTAAGCATAGAAATTTTTTTCTCTAATGTGTACTGGGTCCAGCATAAATAGCAAATGAGCATATCAATGAACATCAGCCAACTACTGCATTTTAAACATTCAGTAAACATTCAGTAGTAAAGAGCAGTCCACAAGCAACAGAAGGCGAGATAAAATGTTAGTTCAAGAATCCCCAAGAGCAACAAGGTGTTCCTAAAGAGCTGAAAGCCCCATTTACTGAAGAGTAAAGAGGACGGCATGTTTACCCAAAAAGTGTGGTCTCACACTAGATCCCTTGCGTATAAAAACAGTGTGTTAAGATGAAAATTTATGAAATGAAATGAAAATTGAAGAAAGTTATAGGTGCTGGAAGACAGGACTGCAGAGAACCAGAAAAATTGGTTCGTAACAAAAGAAATCTCCCATTCCATTTCAACATAAGCAATGTGTGCCCAACTCCCGGGTCGGGACCTCACCTTTTCTCCAAGAAATGCTAAGTTTCGAAGATACAATAGCTGTATACTCCCTAAGTGGCCGAGCAACTAAAGACGGCCTTAAAAAAGTTAAGCAGGTCGTTAACAATGAGAGAATCACTGGCGTTATCAGCAGTAATAAAATTTACACAACGATAGTGCCAGAAGTGAGATTTCTTGTTCCCCACTGAGGAAGCGAGAGCGAGTTAAATACTAAATAGAGCCAGTTAAATACTAAGTTAGGAGAAATTTGATTCATAACCTCAGAAACGATTAGTGATGGTTTTGAAGTGGATTTAGGCGTTCATTAAAAGCTTGACGATCTGATGGTGTAATATATGATGACAAAAAGTGATATCCAGTTGATGATCCAGTAGTAAAGTGCATATGCTGGCTACTTGGAACGAAATTATTTAGAATAACTACATCGGGACAATTTGCGTTCTGTTCTTCACAGTTTTCTTCATACGTTTCTTTTATGACTCTTCAACGGTGGAATGTGCCTTCTTCAAGGGTGCATCACGGGTGCATCATTCAAGGTTCAGGTGCATCACGATTCATGATTTTGCCGCTTGCTTTTGTCTTTTGTATTTCATTTGTGTTCTTTCATATGATTCTATGCCCATACACATAGAGCTAAGATTGTCTTCTTGGGGTCACATGCGGATAAAATTTTATACGTTGCATCCGCGCACATAATTATACGAGTCTCCCTCAAGTGCTTACTTTAAGTGGAATAATTGAATCTTTCACTTCGTCATTATTGTCATGTTGATCAAACTTACGCGACTTAGGACTTTTCCCATTTCTCTTATTTCCGGTCTTCTTTAAATCGTACTCTAATTTCCTCTAATTTTATTCCTTTATGTAGAGTTTAACATGCTGCTTGCGAAACGACCCAGGTGGGTCGTTTGAAAATCATTTATTTTTAAATTCATGGGATTTGGTATACCAAGTCAATGCTTGCTTGTTGTGACACTTGTAAAAACTTTTGACTTTAAATTTGAGTTGAATTTTGAACTTCAGTTTAACCCACCGCAGTCAATGTGGTAAATCCCCTCTCCGAAACTTGGTTCCCCTCACTTTGCGAGGGTCAGTCCTCTCAAGGTGTCTCAACAAAACAGTGGGATGACATTCCTATGGGAACGTGCAAATCATTAACACTTTGACCGCAATTGGTTGAACTGAAGTTCAACATTCAACTCAAATCTAAAGTCACTTGTGGTAAGCTGTTTTTAAAATAGCATAAAATTAACTGGATCATGCCTTCATTTAGCTTTAATTAAGCATTTATGAAATTAAGTTCGTGACTACTGGTCGGTCAGCAGCATTATGAAAATCCCCTCCGTGGCCACCCGTGGCGCACGTTGCTGTCAAAGTGTTAATGAAAGGTTTTAGACGTTGACTGATTCATGTGGAAGAGAATAAAAGTTATGTTACGTGAAAGATTATGTTAATTCTGTATTAGTTTCGAATTTCATGAATACTTTATTTGGTTAGAATTCCATTTACCTTCTATAACACCAATTTTTTCGAGTTATTCTACATACTTTAAATGGAAGCATTCAACGCAAATATTTCCTGAATAAATTTATCTTGCTTTTTCATCAATTTGTTTAAAAACTGTATCTTGATTTACGAATATTTATTTCGTGCTACTGTACGTGGTTATAGGTCCTGAACGAAGGTAGGGGGTGCAGATTAATCCAGATATTAGTTTTAGCCTTCCTAACCGTAACTAAAACGTTCCAAAGAGAGGAAAGAGGAAGGCACCATTTAGTTTGTGTACGAGGGAACTCGGAATCTACGCAGAAAGGACATAGAAACATTAAGTTAAGAAAGAAGTTTACAAAACAAGATAAAAGTTGAAGAAAGTAGTAGGTGCTGAAAAACAGGACGAAAGTGAACCGAAAAAAGGTGGTCCTTAACATAACAAAAACATTTTGTTTGATGGTGATGTTGTCCAATAGAGTGATGTTGATGGTGGTCACGGAATGCGATCACGTAGGAGCAGTTAAGGCAGGAGGGAAGCGTGTGGCTAAGAGAAGCTGCAGACGCACAACCTTAATGTTCACTGCTGCCACTACCAGCACCACCACACAACGCAACATTATCACCACCACCACTACAAAACAGCACCACGACAGCACCACAACAACGCAACATTACCACCACCACCACCACAACACAACCAGCACACCATGACCACAGCACCAGGACAGCACCACCACCACCACACAACCACTATACTACTACACCACCACGACAACACAGCACCACCAGGACAGCACCACCAGGACAGCACCACCAGGACAGCACCACCAGGACAGCACCACCAGGACAGCACCACCAGGACAGCACCACCAGGACAGCACCACCAGGACTCACGGCGGCAGTTGCCTGTAGGCGCCCCTGAGGATGCGGAGGACGAGGTCGGGGAAGGTGTCTGCGATGAAGGGATGGTTGAGGCTGCATAGCTCGTACAGCACGCAGCCTATCGCCCACATGTCGCTCTTGTGGTTGTACGGCAGCCTGCAATGCAGCTCAGATTCAGCAATCAAACGGTCCTTCACTCATTTCTAGAAATATTTTAATTTTATTCAGTAATGGAAAGGTCCTCCATTCATCCCTAAAAATTTTTTAATTTTATTCAGCTTCAGCAATCAAAGGATCATACCGGCCGTCATTCTAATCTAAAAAATGATTTAATTTTAGGTCAGAGGAAGGTCTTGGTTTTAGGTCAGACGAAGGTCTTGGTTTAAGCCTAACAATGGTCTGCATTTGAATCTAGAGAAAGTCTTAGGGAGGAAAGAGGAGTTCACCATTTAGTATGGAGATGAGGGAACGCGGAATGTGATTTATGGAGTATGTGATTTCGGCTCCATTATTTAGTAATCAGCTAGCTTCTTGTTCTTGGTAGAACATGTAGACTTCGATATTTTATTCTTTGAGAATTGGTAGAGTAATTTTCTAGCTTTGAGAAACATTTTCTGTTGAAAATGAGCGTTAGAATATAACAATATTTTCTTCAACTGAATACAGCGTACACTGAGATGCTTTAGAAACCGCCTGTGTGCGCCCTGGTGACTCCATCGAAAGTTAAGCAAGGCACAGAACATGAGCCACAAATTTGTACCGCCTCACTCACCCATGAAGATTTGATTTTTAGCTAATGGAAAAAGCTGGGAATTTAGATTAGATTTTAGTTTGAACCTCCCTAACCACTAGAAAAGCGTTCCAAAGAGAGGAAGGAGGAAGGCACCATTTAGTACGAAGATAAGGAAGCATGGAATCTATGTACAAGGGGGATAGAAACAGTGAGTTGAGAAAGAAGTTTATGAAAGAAGAAAAAAGTTTAAGAAGAAAGTAGGCGCTGAGAAACAGGACGTCAGTGAACCGAAAAAAAGTGGTCCTTAAAATAACACAAAATTTTTTATTTCAGCGAAAAAGAAGGCTTACCTAACTCACATCTGAGTCCCTCACTCATTTTCTCCCTGGGAGTACTAATTCCCATAGATACAATGGTAATATCCTCCTGGGAGTACTAATTTCTACAGATACAAAAGTTGTCTCCCCTAAGGGGTAAAAAGGAAGCCTGACCTCCTGCAGATCTCCGGCGAGAGGTAGTAGGGCGTGCCGATGGCTGTGGTGGCAAGGTCTTCTCGGCTCGTCAGGACCCTGGCGATGCCGAAGTCTCCCACTTTGACGAGGTCCGTTTTGGTTAGGAATATATTTTGTGTCTTCAGGTCTGGAGTGGAGGAGGGAGTCACCAGAACGAAGAGAAGGAACTTGGAGATAAAATACATTGCTGCTCGAAGGAAGTTATTACTCAATAATAGTTCTCTTTTCTAACAGCAGGAAGAGGAACGAGTTGAAGACGAACATTTATGGTCTGAAAATCAGTTGAACACGATACTTGTCACTGTATTCATCGTTGAACATTTCACACAACAGTGCTCGATATCAAAAAATAAGGAAATAACATACAATACAAAAGAGAAGGACGAGTCTTTAGGTGAGAAAGGAAATATTGTTGGCGCTGGCATCAACTGTATTCTACTGAAGATATTTATAAATAATAAATAAGGGAAAATTGAACTGTTATTTTACTGTAAAAATTCCACCGCAATTGAACGGTAAAAGGAGGTAGTCTATTTTTACCCCCGCCTACAGATAGGTCCTTTGTTTCCCTTATCGGATGAACAACCAAAGTTATGTTGTGAAACATTATCACGGCGGTCATCTCACCTACACGGACTTTGAGAAAAATATGTAGTTTCGAGACTAGATTAGATAAGTTAGTTTTAGCCTCCCTAAATGCTACAAAGACGTTCCAAAGAGGGAAAGGATGAAGGCATAATTTAGTATGGACTCCAAAAAACGCAGAATCTGGGCATAAGGGGTATAGAAACAGTAAATTGAGAAAGACGATTATGAAACAAAACAAGGTTCTGGAAGATGGTAGGTGCAGAAAACAGGACAGTAGTGAACCGAAAAAGATGGTTCGTAACAAAATAAATAACCTATTATATTTGAACAAAGAGGCCTACCTAACTGTTCACTCATGAACTCACATATTCTCTTGGGAGCGCTAATTCCCACCGATACAATAGTTGTATCTTCCTGAAGGGAATATACTCGTAATTTCGAGTGACTTCATTCCGAGTCCGGGGACGAGTCCGGCGGTAACCGTTATTGCTTCCTGGTGTTAGTTACAAGGCATTTGAAAAACCAATGTACAAGATATGTACCAGGCTTGATTGATTGAAGTAAAGCATCCTTTAGAGCACGGGTCTCCAAACTTTCGAGCCTTAGAGCCATGCTGATTACTCTAGCAAGTTCCAAGAGTCAAAACTGTTTTAATTTTCCTGCCATTATCTATAATTTCTAGAATAGTTGCCGACTGCGAGCCATTACCTGTCGCGGGCCTGATTGATCACAATGGAGGGCCAAATTTGGCCCGCGGGCCGTAGTTTGGAGATCACTGCTTTAGCGTATCGTTACGCTTGTGAGTTGTTTCGAATCTATGATTTATGCACATCGTCACATTTTTGAACATCATCAGCAGGCTGGAGAAAAATATTAAAGCTGTGAATTAAAGCTTGGAATAAAACATCCTTTCTTTCTTTTCGTTTACTCACCGCGGTGGAGGATGTCATTGGAGTGCAGGTACTGGACGGCGAAGATTACCTGCACGAACCACTTCAGGATGGTCGCCTCAGGAATGAGCTCTCCGGCGTCTCTGGCCTGGCGCACCCGCAGCGACAGGTCGCCTGTGTGTGGACCCCAATGTTGTCAGCATTGCTCAGTGTTGTCAGCATTGCTCAGTGTTGTCAGCATTGCTCAGTGTTGTCAGCATTGCTCAGTGTTGTCAACCTTCCCCAGTGTTGTCAACCTTCCCCAGTGTTGTCAACCTTCCCCAGTGTTGTCAACCTTCCCCAGTGTTGTCAACCTTCCCCAGTGTTGTCAACCTTCCCCAGTGTTGTCAACCTTCCCCAGTGTTGTCAGCATTGCTCAGTGTTGTCAGCATTGCTCAGTGTTGTCAGCATTGCTCAGTGTTGTCAGCAT
>JACJUY010016122.1:3313-14359 GCA_014220935.1 Platorchestia sp. MABIK | reverse complement strand
GGATGCTCGGTTCTACCATACTAAACTTGTATCTACTTTGTTTGACTTGGTTCTACCGTGGGAAACTCGGTTCTACCCTAACAAACATGGTTCCACCCTAACAAACACGGTTCTACCCTAGCAAACACGGTTCTACCCTAACAGACACGGTTGCACCCTAACAAACACGGTTCCACCCTAACAAACACGGTTCTATCCTAACAGACACGATTCTACCCTAACAGACACGGTTCTACCCTAACAAACTCGGTTCTACCCTAACAAACACGGTTCTACTCTAACAAAAACGGTTATACCCTAACCAACATGGTTCTACCCTAACAGACACGGTTCTACCCTAACAAACTCGGTTCTACCCTAACAAACACGGTTCTACCCTAACAAAAACGGTTCTACCCTCACCAACACGGTTCTACCCTAACAGACACGGTTCTACCCTAACAAACTCGGTTCTACCCTAACAAACACGGTTCTACCCTATCAAACAAGGTTCTACTTTAACAAACGCGGTTCCACCTTAACAAACACGGTTCTACCCTATCAAACAAGGTTCTACTTTAACAAACGCGGTTCCACCTTAACAAACGCGGTTCCACCTTAACAAACACGGTTCTACCCTATCAAACAAGGTTCTACTTTAACAAACGCGGTTCCACCTTAACAAACACGGTTCCACCTCATCAATGAACTCGGTACAGAAGATTCGTTTACACTCCACTTCGATCGATGTGACGAGAGCTCGCCGACTTATGATAAAACGTTCAAGTTTACGCCGCAAGATTTGAATGCTTCAAAATAAGATAATTGTACCAATTGGGGTCATTTAAGATTTTAAATTTAATTCCTAACATGGCTTCACAAATGATGAATTGAATATTCAAGAGTGACGAGCTGAGAACGAGTCCTAAACGGTAATTTTTTATAGAATGAATCTATGGTGGCATGAGTGAGAGGCAACACTAGCGTGTAAATGAACTGAAAGTACGTGCAAATATTTCTTCACTGGCAGCTGAATATAAGAACATTGCGGTAGGACAACTCAATGTTCAGTGTTAAATATGTGATGTCTGTTCTGCAAATATCTTCAGGTCTTAGCATTCTGTTCAGGTCTGCAGGTTGAGACCTGGAGCTTCTCGCGGGGTAGGTCGCCGGTTCGATTCTCGGTGGTTCTTCTCTTTGGGAGGGAGAAGAGAGAACTCAGCCACAATTCCCCACCCCACCCAGGTGTCGGAAACAGGGGGCAACCGTCATTGGGTTCTGGGATAAACAGAGAGCAACCGTCATTGGGTTCTAGTTTTGCTCGTAAAGCATTCGGAAATCCCATGTAGAAGATGATTCGTGCAGTATGTGGCAGGCTGGGCTGATATAAAACGCTCTTTGTGGTATTTGCTCAACCCTATTTAACCCGGCATTTGTTCATCCCAACACCAAAAATTTGATCGTTCTTTTCGAACCGCTTGAAGCTTTCTTACATTTATTTTCTGCATAATTAATTGAGTCGATGATAAGAACTTTAAAGCTGCCTACAATATCCGCTCAGTTTGTGGTCAACAACCTCACGACAGAAGATTTCGATATCATCTACGATGCTAAAAATGATGAATTCAAAAGTCCTACGCTGCCAATAATATTGAAATGGTGAGCAATTGAGTGAAAGTGTTCACTATTTCATTACAATGAACACAACCCGGAAATTTTGCGCACTTCCCTCGCGTTGGCCACACACAAACCTGCGAGTCAACAGTATGTTGAATCCCACGTCAAATTTTTCATGCACAATTTCAATTTCCTGAACGTAACAAACGAGAAAAAACAAAGAGGTTGTTGAAATTTGCGTATCGCGCCGCACAGAATAAATGTTGTCACTTGAGGTCTGACCAACATTTTTGGAAATAAACGGGTTCTCTTTCTTTTTTTTTCTTTCTTCTAACTGACAAATTGTTTGGCTTTTGAGCGAAACACTACGCTAATTTCCCTTAAATTATCGTTCAGGACACCCAGTATAAGGCATGACTTCCCATCGATACATTTAGAATGTTAGAACGATGCGAGGGATTTCTTGATGTCCTTCTAAAATGATGTTGGCCGATAACTAAGCAACAAATGGGATCAAAACTCATGACTTATAATTCATGACTTTTGACCTCTTTGTCAACACTGGAAGTTGAAATTGAAATAGCTCTTCATTTCCTGAAATTCATCATTTGTTGAGAATTGCAATTAGTGAAGAAATTTAAGCATGAATCAAAACGCTGAAATGATACGACAGCTCTAATTAAAATAAACTTGAATATCTTTAATTAATTTACATGCCATTCTTACTAAAACGTAATGAAATTCCTTGAATTACCATACTTTACATAGCAAAAAGAAGCGACAACACAGAACACATACAGATCACGGCCACACCCACGCTGCTGCAGCTCATAGCTCTCGCCGGCTGGTGTGTAGGCAGCGTCTTGGTAGGCTTAGGCCTAGTTCTGGCCGGTCTTTTGTATTTCTGAGACTTGACGATAGTTTGCGGTCATCAGTTCCCACCCCTCTCCCCCTCCTCCTATTCGGAAGTTCTACCATTACTTTATGAACCTCAGTTTGATTTGTTTTTGAAAACTTATATGCTTCATAAATGTATTGAGTTTCAAGCCCCATTTTTCCCAGCATTGATGTGATTATTACTGGTGTTTGGCACCGATGTCACCTGAAATCTTCTCCTAATTTCGTCCCCACCAAAATTTCCCCCTGTCCAGTGTGCAGTATCCACCCAGCGATGACCAAGCATGACTCAACTAAACAATTGGTGAAGTTTCTATTTTCTCCCATGATGAGTCTGTACCAAACGCCACTTGAATTTTCAAACATTATTAACAGCTCGCACTGAAATTCAAACTTCATAATATTTCCCCGTTATGCATTTCCTGTATCAAATTTGTTAATAAAATTCATAATTCATTAAGATCAGAACACAACGGCAGGCTATTCAAGTTCTGAGTTCAAATGTGACATGAGGAGATATTTTCAGTAAAAATTCAACTTATTTCAATTTCAATTGATATAAATTTATGTATTTCAATTTCAATTTATAATTTTGTACTTCCTCATAATTTTTTACTTTCTTCGTATACATCACTCATTGAAGAATGCTGATGAATGAATATACAAGAAACATTTCGATGAGATATTCTAAGTTTTTAACAGATATTATAAGAATCGTCAAAATTCCCTGGGCTGACAAACAACAACTTTGAAACATATGCGTCTTAGTGAAGAACCAACACGAACAGAAGTGTCCGTACAAATGACAAAGAATTATACCTGGCCTCTTCTTGCGCTGAGTGCAGAAAATGCATCAGATCATGCTGCATTCCTTAATTGTGTTCTACGAACCTCTCCTCAAAATACTGCACCTAATCTACTACGAATCATCAATAGGAACACGGTTGTGGCGAAAACTAGGTTTGAAACTGCTAAAATGATCTTTTAGGACACCAAGTTTAACATGTATTATTTCTGAAAATTGTTCAATATCAAAAAACGATATTCGAGTCCAGCATTCGAGAGCAGTGGAACTAACGAGCAGGTAGTGAGTGAGATCAGCCAGCCAATGGGAGCGCAGTCCGGGAGATCAGCCAGCCAATGGGAGCGCAGCGCGGCAGAACGGCGGCAACCGCAGCAGCATATCACCAAGCCGCCGGTCTCTCCGGCTGCCGAGATCTGCTCAAGTGCTCATTATTACATTGGCCTTGTACGTGTGTAGACGTGATCCTTCTTGTGCACAGTGACTGTTTAAATCTCGATACTTCTCAGATATATCAACTGAGCTGAGAAAAGAGAGAGCACAGCAGTCATAAGAGCTTCGTGCCTCACTGTAAGCAACAGCTTTACCTTCATCAAAGGAACCATCCTCGTACTGCATCGCTTCAGCATCTGAACTTTGCCTTCGAAGATTTCCTTCATCTGAACGCGATGGCTCTGACGTTTGTGGACTACCTTCCTAAGTCCCTGCGCAGTAGCTTCCTCGAGAAGCTCTCCAGCAGCATCAGCAGCCCTGCGCGTCTTGTGCGGGCCCCTGGGCAGCCCCACCTGCTGGCCTACCGCAGCACTGGTCCTCTCACTGCCTCTACCGAAGCTCCTGACGCAGATGTGCTCAGCAGGGGTCCTCTCACCGCCCCTGCCGACGCTCCTGACGCAGATGTACTCAGCAGAGGTCCTCTCACCGCCCCTGCCGACACTCCTGACGCAGATGTGCTCGACAGCCTCACAAAAGAGGAGCTGGACTTTGGCGTGGCGAGGCTCAATGCGCTGGATGAGGAGATTCAGGCCAAAATTGCTGGATTCATGGCTCTCCAGAACGCCCCTCGACGGAAGGCCAAGGCCAGACGCACCAGAACCGCGGCAGGACCCAGCGCCCAAGGGCGCCTTGCCTCCTCCTGCTCGCCCACTTCTTGCTCGCCCACCTCCTGCTCGCCCACCAAAGAGAAGGAAGTGAAGGATTTATGTATTCGGTTTGCCGGTCTTAGCATTCGCTGCAAGCGGCGGGCGGTGGACTCTCGAGCACATGTTGACCACCGAGACAAAGTCGGTAAATATGAGTAAATGTAAACGTTATCTCTCACTATACAATGTTACTTCACTCTGTAGTCATTCGTTGTTACTGACGCAATTGCTGATGTATGCAATATTATTGTATTTTATCTGTATTAAATATGAATGTGAACGCTCGCTGCACAATGTCACTTCACTCTGTAGTCGTTCGCTGTCGCAGTTGCTGATGTCTGCAATATTATCGTACTCTATCTTGCACTGTATTAGGGCACAATTTGTGTCAATGTGGCGATTATCGCGTCTATAAAAGAGTATTCACCTCTAGTCAGTTATTTTCTACATTGATATTCTATGATTTAGTCTGCCATTTTCTGAGCTGCGTGGGCAGTCAAAGTTAGGAGAGTAGTTTAGGAATGGCGATGTGCTCCAATGCTTCTCTTTATTCGGTAAACTGCGACGCGCAGAAAACATTGTCTCGTGATGCGTGCCATTCAAATTCATGGCCCTATCTTGCATTGCACGAGCCGCCAAGAGAGTGACTTGCAACAACGCGTATTGCACGGCGCAGGATTGTGTTTGGAGCGTGTGTAGAGAGTGCTGCAAGCTAGGGATGCCACGGAGTTGGCATCGAGTTGCCGTGCAGCAACAAGGATTCCCTGCAGGACATTTAATGCGGCACCCCAACTTGTGTTTTGCACTCCATGTTCATCATGACGTGAAGCTTGGTGATCTGTTAATGTTGGTGTGACGGGTGTTAATGTTTGGCTGGTGTGCCGGGCATCTGGAAATGGTCCTACAGTGAGGCTTGGCTGGGGCGCTTGTGTGGAGGGGCAGCTGGAGGGCACGGGGGCGGAGGGGGCGTCTGATGAGACCCCCGCCCCACCTGGTGCTCCCGGAGTGGGGTGAAGGGGCCCTCTTCAGTGCAAGCCCCTGGCACTTGTGTCACGTCCTTACGACTTCCCGCCCCCACAATGTGCCTCAGAGTGCTTGGCTCACCTGCAAAGGGCGAGTCCCAAAAAGAAGCCTTCCTTTATGGAACTTAAGCACTATTATGGCTCACCTAAAAACCAAATCCAAAAAGAAGCCTTCCTCTATGGAACTTAAGCACTATTATGGCTCACCTAAAAACCAAATCCAAAAAGAAGCCTTCCTCTATGAAACTTAAGCACTATTATGGCTCACCTAAAAACCAAATCCAAAAAGAAGCCTAGTCCTACCGTCCAGGTGGACTACCCAGAGTCGCTTGCATGAACGCGTTGGCCAAGTCCACTGAAGACCATTCATCCAAAATGTCCTGCTTGCAAGTGTGAATGTCTTGTTCAGTAACTGAGCTTGCCGTGGTGATGTACACGGACATGATTCACTTGTTGGGCAGCCTCAGGGCGCCCTGTGGGGAATCCTTGCTGCCCTCTGCACAACACTCGAGGCCATTTTAGGGCTATTCCTTCAGTGCAGCAATTACTTCTCATTCACCAGAGCTCCTCGCGCCGTGCAAAATGTCGCTGCTTTCCTCTCTTGTGGACACATGCTTTGCACATCCATGTTAGCAACACCAATGTTGCTCGCTAGGCCCGGTAGGAGCCTCGTTTGAGTGCCTCCAGGTAGTCCTGACGAGCTCTTACTGGCTTGCTGCTCGACTTACCCAGAGTTTGGCGGGGGGTCGTCCTCCAAAATTGAAGTTTGTGGCGACAGAAGGAAGCCCGAGTCGCACAAGGAGGCTCCGGAGGCCCGAGTCTAGAGGCAGAGCAGCTTTGAGGCTCAGCGGTTATTGAGGCAAGCGTTGTTGAGTGCGCTATGCAATTGCCTTTTTATACCTTGTATTTCACATGAGCGTTTTGATGACTACTGTTGTACATGACTACTATTGTACATGAGCGTTCTTAAGACTAGTATTGTACAAGAACGTTTGTATAAATGACATTGTACATGCGTACTTTTATGACGAGTATTGTACATGAGAGTTTCTATAAATGACATTGTACATGAGCGTTTTCATAAATGACATTGTACATGAGCGTTTTTATAAATGACATTGTACATGAGCGTTCCTATGACTATTATTGTACATGAGCGATTTTATGATCAGTCCTGTTTACAATAATATCTATGACCGTCACAGTACATGAGCGCACGCGTGACTGCCACGCCATGTGAGCGCCACGTGAGCTGCCGCTACTGCTCGCTAAACATTGCATGTTGAGCTCCTCTCCTGAAATGTTGTATGTTGTTCATGTTTGTGTTAGTGACCATACGTGAACATCTACATTGTTTGTGTCAGTGAACATTCCTGCAAATATTGTGCGTTGTTTTTGTAAGTAAACATACAGCCTGATGTTCTACATAGCTCCTGTTTGTGTTAGCACACACACACAGCACACAACGCGCACAGAGCGCCTCACACAAGTTGACCGCTGTATACTGTGTGTACTTTAATACAAATGTTCTTACAGTCACATGTATTAGAATACGATAAATGGCAATAAATTGTTGGTTAGTTTTACCTTGTATTTAAATAGACTTAATTTGTACTCGACAAATGGCCGAGAGTTGCTTGCTCTTTAGTTAGACTTTGTACTGCGATAGACGAGTGTGGACCGTACAAATGTTATTGGTGTGTTGTTGTGGTGTGTTTTTGTTTACTTAGTGTTGTTGTGGTGTGTTGTTGTGTAGTTATTTAGCACCTGACGACTGCTGCCCGCGTTATTGAAAGCAGCAGGAATTATATCTTTATTTTGTGAAATAAATGACTTGAAGTTCCAGCGTTGTTTTGCGTCCCGTGTTTTCCTTGAACAGAAAATTGAAAGTGAACATTTTGTGCTCTGGGCGGCGTCGAGAGGCATTCTGAACACTCGAATATGAAAATCAAAAATGGACGGGCTCTCATAGAAGTGATATCGATCGAATAAGACAAGATACTCAGTTAATTCAGTGAAATTATGAAAAACTGCTCATGACATCAGCGCACTCTGACGAATTGGAAGTCATTTAATCCTTCAGTGTCACCACAACCACAGTCACCACAACCACCGTCACCACTACCACCGTCACCACAACCACCGTCACCACAACCACCGTCACCACTACCACCGTCACCACAACTACCGTCACCACAACCACCGTCACCACTACCACCGTCACCANGTGTGAGCATCACTGCTGTGTGAGCATCACTGCTGTGTGAGCATCACTGCTGTGTGAGCATCACTGCTGTGTGAGCATCATCAGAGTGCGCAGGATTTACATCACATTTGAGTGAGGAAATATTCAAGGTAAAATGAGTCTATTGATGCACGGCGCCCATATACGTAATTTGTGCGACCGTCGCTGCCGTTCCTCAACTTACAACTTACTACTTATAACTTTCAACGTACAACTTGCAACTTACCACATTCCCGCTTTCAACTCACAACTCATTTCACAGTTTCTAAAGTGAATAGAAAACGCCTTTTGATTAAAGATTAAAATTGCGTTGTGCCTCCAGAGCGCTGCAACGCTCGCGCTGAACCCTTTAATGAGCAGCTCTCTGGCAAACGATGAGTTTTGTCGAGTTTATGTTTTTGTTTTTTATTGGCGACAGCAAACAGACAGACGAACTCGTCTGATCTTTTGGTGCCGACTGAAGGTACAGCAAATGCAACGTTACTTTTTTGCCGCTTTTCTTACTGGAACGTTATTAAAGGCATTTATCAATATATACGTCTGTGTGATTGTAAGAGATATACGTCTGTGTGATTGTAAGAGATATACGTCTGTGTGGTTGTAAGAGAAATACGTCTGTGTGGTTGTAAGAGAAATACGTCTGTGTGGTTGTAAGAGAAATACGTCTGTGTGGTTGTAAGAGAAATACGTCTGTGTGATTGTAAGAGAAATACGTCTGTGTGGTTTTAAGAGAAATACGTCTGTGTGATTGTAAGAGAAATACGTCTGTGTGGTTGTAAGAGAAATACGTCTGTGTGATTGTAAGAGAAATACGTCTGTGTGATTGTAAGAGAAATACGTCTGTGTGATTGTAAGAGAAATACGTCTGTGTGGTTGTAAGAGAAATACACAGTATTGTAGACCTACTGGTTTTGTATCTCACAATGTTATAGGCCTACTGGTTTTGCACCTCACAAAGTTATAGGCCAACTGGTTTTGCACCTCACAATGTTATAGGCCTACTGGTTTTGCACCTCACAAAGTTATAGGCCAACTGGTTTTGCACCTCACAATGTTATAGGCCTACTGGTTTTGCACCACACAAAGTTATAGGCCTACTGGTTTTGCACCTCACAAAGTTATAGGCCAACTGGTTTTGCACCTCACAATGTTATAGGCCTACTGGTTTTGCACCTCACAATGTTATAGACCAACTGGTTTTGCACCTCACAAAGTTATAGGCCTACTGGTTTTGCACCTCACAAAGGCATTATTCAGGAACATTCAAGCGACATTCCAGGCCGGAGATCACTGCCCGGTGCCCTCTCCATTAAAGCGATCCTCCCGATCCAGCGCTCCAGCCACTCCTGGAACGCGACATGGTGTCTCTAATTGCACCTGGGCAGATTGACGACGGTCTAATATTCAATATTATGTACGTAATTAAATGCCAAGTGTTTCCATTGATTAATAAATATATAAATTTACATATTTTGCGTGCGTAGTTTCTCCTGTGTTATTCCAATGGGAATAACTAGGCTGATTTAAGACGACCTAATATTCAATACTATGCCGGGTGTTCCACAAGAATGTCCCTGACTTTTCAATTGATTATATCTCGGCTTTAAATTAGCATATTTGAATTGTCTTTTTTCACAATGTGATAAATTTTGTTTCTTTTCGAATAATTTAAGTTTTGAAAATCATTTAATAACCACTTTACAATGATCGATTACTGAAATAGGTAGAAAAACTCATTGTTCAAAGAAAAAGTTTTAAAAACAACACTGGTGTTCTTCTTCAATTTTCAATACGTACTGGTAAAAATAATTTCGCAATGATGTATCCTACGTACAACCGAGTATTTAAACCCTCTGAAAGGTTTCAAGTTTCAAGTGTTTTAAATAATTTTGTTTCAAGGACTGAACGAAAACGGTGAAATAATCCGCAAAACTCTTCGTTCAATGGTGGCCAGGAGTGATACTTGCCTTGAGAGAAATGGAGGGCATGTCGAAGGATACTAAATTACTTTATTTATTTAAACGTTATCTGAGGTAATGATTTGTTACTCTTCTAAATTTTTGTTCGTTCGGTTTTTTGGAAAGTACAAAATTAAAAAGAACATCAATATTGTTTTAAAAACTTTTCCTTTGAGCAATTAGTTTTTCTACCCATTTCAGTAAATCGATCATTGTAAAGTGGTTATTCGACCGATTTTCAAAAACTTAAATTATTCGAAAAGGAAACAAAATTTACTACATTGTGGAAAAAAACAATTCAAACATGTTAATTTGAAGCGGAGAAATAATAAATTAAAAAGTAAGGGACATTTTTATGGGACAACTTTAATAATAAACCTGCAGGTGTCTCCTTTAATTCGTAAATAAATAAATTCATGCATTTTGTAGAGGTTCTCACGAGCGTGTGGTAGGCTCATTTTAGCCAAGGCCCATTGAGGCCTGTGTGCGCTCTGCGCTTTTCATTTACTTCGATACACGGAAGAGTATGCACGAGAGGGCTAATAATTCGGTAAGGTTTTAGTGTTTTCTGTCAGTCTTTCGTAAGCTATTTTATATCGTGCAATAATTCCTTAATTGATTGCATGTATTTGATTGGTTTTAATATCTTCGTTGAATGTGTTTATGTAGTTAATGAAACTATAATTCGTGAAGTGTGCGATTAAAATTTGTTCTTAGTGCAAGATCTTAAGGGTTTGGACTACAGATGTTGTGTTGGAACCCGTTTGAATATGTCTGCTCGTTTTCGAACTACCCTTTAAGCACCCAAAGAACCACGAAGTTCTTTACGTATTTTTTATGCGTAATATCTGCTATTTCACAATGGGCATGTGAGTGAACGCATCACATCGGTTGGTGCGTGTGTCTGTGACGCTCACAAGGACGCTCAATGACCGTATCTGTGATACGAGTTTCACCAGTGCACAAGTACAAGAATATTTTAATGGCGGGTACTGTTGGGATGGATGTATTTGTTGGGCATCCACGTCTGGAGGGGAGGATTTGTTCAAGAGAAATTTCGAGTCCCACTATTTTGGAAGGGCCGTGCACACTAGTATTCAATAATTTGCTAACAATTTCCGCCTGCAAAGCTCGTAGTGCGTCCTTCATCATCCGTTAACCTTTGACATAGTGTCAAAAGCATCAGAATGCCACGCAAAAGATTAAAAAATTAAGGACTGAAGGCCTTCTTCAAGGTACCAATGTGCTGTCAAGGCCTTGGGAAAAACTCTAGTGTATTTTGTGAAATCTACACGGATTCCAAAGAAGAGTCATCTTTTCAGATATTAATTGCGAAGACGCATGGCTTCACATCCACGGCGAATTACAACACACGAATTCCGTGAAG
>JACJUY010016121.1:0-14257 GCA_014220935.1 Platorchestia sp. MABIK | reverse complement strand
GGGGGGAGGAAGGGGAGGTGACGGTGGGAGGAAGGGGAGGAGGCAGATGGTGGAAAAGGAGGTGACTGTGCGAAACAGAGGAGGTAAAAGTGTAAGGAAGGGTAACTGGTGAGGACATTGGGGAAGATGGCGGGAGGCTGAAGGGTAGATTATTGAACGAGGGAGAGGAGGTGGTGTAAGAGAAAAAAGGAGTGAGGGATTGAGGAGGGGGAGATGTGGCGACGGATGAGGATGTGAAGAACCATGCTCACATCAGGATTTCAACACGTGAGAACCACACAAAAAACACGCTCTGTGTTTTATTAAGTGGATAGTAAACAAAGTTGGACAAGCTCATTCCTGAGGGTTGAAAACAGCCCATTGAAAAAATTTATTTCTGTAATTAAATTATTACAATGATTACTGATTGTAATTAAAATGTTGTAGTTGAACGTGTAGTTACTAAAATTAATACAAGCTTTGATGTGAAAATTAGGCTGAATATACCAGTAAGTTAATTATCGCGTTGGTAAAAGCTTGTGCTGTTTTTACCAAGATATCCTTATTCCTTCGAATCTCTGTGTAGTGTCAATTTACCGGCCTCGGAGTTTCAATAAATGTACATGCCTACTAGGCTTACACAACCTCTGTAAGACTAATACTATAAAAAAATTATCCTGTTTTATGAGAACCTCAAAATCGCTACGTTCCAGAAGGTGTTTGAAAGTAGGACAACATTTTATGTATCATACTAAATTAAATTGGTAATTATGAAAATAGTTATTCTTCCCTAGCTAGGCATCTGATTTCTGATATTCATTTCTAATCTAGGTCCCTAATATTGTAGCACGAAAGTTTTTAACATAATTATGCATGGACCCCATGCACTGTTATAATTGCACTGGTCAACAACAAATTTGTTGTCTGCGTTTTCTCCTCTGATTTAAGACGAATCTGATGCGCCGAAAGAACAGGAGAAAATAAAACAATTTTTTTTTTAATAGAGTTAAAACATGAAATGTTTAACATTGGTTTTTAAAATATCTTAACATTAACATCTTTAGTTGATAATTACATTTCGGTTTCGTAATACCCATGTAAAATGTCGAAACAAAAAGTGATCGACAGAGAAGCACAACAAAAATTAGTTCCTCTCGTTGAGTAATCTGATTTTGACAGTACATTTAAATGTAAGTAACTGGGAAAACATAATTCTCGTAACGCATAGTTGAAAAATACTTTCGTTAGTGCGCACGTGTATTGAAATAAAAGCGAAAAACGCATTCAAATTTCGTAACGTAGAGATCCTTTATTGCTATTCAAGCATGGTTATCGTAATACCCATGTTAATATTTTCGAAACAAAGGATTCGGTGAAAAGCACGAAAAAAATTGTGTTTCCTTCGTTGCGGTAGTCTGATTTTGATGATGCATTTAAATACAAGTGACTAAGAAAACACAACCCATGTGACGCATTGCTGAAAACCCTGTCGTTAGTGCGTACTTATATTGAAATATGAGCAAACGGACATCCGAACTAGTGATACGAGCATGAGGAATTGATGTCAAAAGTAAAATGTGCAGATTTTATTTATTTTGCGACCAAAACCATGAGGTCGACATTCATAACTTGGTATAATTTAATACTCTCACGCATGAACTAGTATGTCAAATGATGAGTTCGGGGAGAATATAATATTCACCATAACAAAGATTCAAGTTGTTTCCTACTCACGTGAATAGTACTGGCGCAAAAGAGTTCACCGGAGTCAAATATATGAAAGAAAGAAAGAAAAAAGAAAAAAGAAAAACATTTTACTTCCAATAAAGTATAACATGAAAGTTGATACATTGGTTTTTAAAACACCTTAACATTAAACATCCTTGTCTGATGATAAAGGAAAAGGATTGTTGTTCAATGCTAGCCGTAACATTTTCAATATATATAGCTGGAACGGAACAAAAAGTTAACTGCCAAAATAGTGTTGTCACATTGTACTCACGAGCGCAAGAAAGTAAAAATTGCGTACAAGTTACAAGAACAATTAAGACTAGAATAAGAAAATGAAACAATGAAGTTTTATAAAGTTGTAACGCATATCGAAACCGTGGCATTTTAAAATGTTTTAATAAGGACTAAAAAATGCTAAAATGCCTTTCTCTACGTCGGTTAAATAATTTGATTTTGAAAATGCCAATAAATATAATAACTGAGAAAACATGATCATTGTGACACAGTTGAAAATACTCTCGTTAGGGCTCACTTGTATTGGAATATGAGCAAACGAACGCAGGAACTAGTGATTGGTGGGATTAGTATTAAGAGTAAATTGGGCAGATTTAAATTATTTAATTATTTTGCTTCTAAGATTTTGAGGTCGACATTCAGGACGAATTTTTTTTTTCGTTCCAATGTATCGACTAGTATGCCAAAATAATGAGCTCGAAGGGAACAAAATGTTTTCCATTAGACAAATTTATAAATATTTTCTAACTACGCTCATAATACTGGCACAAAAGAGTTCACAGGAGTTAGAGACATGACAAGGAGTCTCTAGACAAGGATTGGCCACGCTTTTCCAGGATTGGCCATGAAGAAGTTGAAAACTGGCCTCTTTGACGGTCCTCAGATTCGTCAACTCATCAGAGATCCAAAGCTCGAAAACTCAATGAACGAAGAGGAACTGGAAGCGTGGAAACCATTTTTTCTGGTAGTGAAGAATGTTCTTGGCAACAATAAGGCCAGAAATAACGCAGAACTTGCCCAAAAACAGGCTAACTGCTTTCAGAAACCTGGGCTGCAACATGAGCATCAAGATGTACTACCTATTTTCACTTATGGACCGGTTTCCTGAGAACCTGGGTTCAATGAGTGACGAGCAGAGGGAGAGATTCCATCAGGACATGAA
This sequence comes from Platorchestia sp. MABIK, assembly GCA_014220935.1. NCBI lineage: Eukaryota > Metazoa > Arthropoda > Malacostraca > Amphipoda > Talitridae > Platorchestia > Platorchestia sp. MABIK. Next base: position 11,370 of record JACJUY010016121.1, on the reverse strand, counting down.
AGAGATGGAGACCAGGGATCAGAGTCGCTGGGACGCTCGATGGCCGGCTACTGTTGGACTCTGAAGAGAGACCTCCCTGCCGCTGAGCGTTCCATCAGTTCGAAGAAACTGAATTTCAAGCCCTGAAGATTGAAAATGGTGAAGCAACATAAAATTTACGTGCACTTACCTCTATCAATGCCCATCATTCAGTTTACAATAATCGATAATTCTATCAGGTAATCAATGTATGTTTTTAAGAAAATATTTTTTCTCTCAAAAACATACTTAGGATGAAATTTTTTAGCAGAAATCGGCTGATAATGCCACAAAAATGTAATCAATTTTGTCGCCAGATCTGATATTTTTCAAATCAACTTAGGACAAAAACTGACCTGATGGAGAGAAACAGATGCCATTGCCTGATTCAGCGGTGCAAAAAAAATACCCTAAATCAGTTTTAGAAATTTAGACAAAATTCAAAAAGTGAAGAATTGTTTCCCAGTGTTATCATAATATTTAATGTCATCCTTGTGAATTGATTTCACTTACATAATAGCATGGGAAATTTAAAAATCTCAATAGAAAAGACATCATAGACTGTAGATAAGACTATAGCACGTTTATTTTACAGAGAAGTTTCTTGGAAGTGGTTTTGCTTTTACTTTGTGTGAATTAGAAAGAGCCAGGGCTCGAGGTCATCGCGGGATCAACCACATTCTCCTCTCATCAAACGAAAAAACTTGCTCCATACTGCATGTGATCCTCCACTGTCCTTTTCCGTAAGGATGAACTACATTGGAACACTGGCTTCTCCGCACTTCCTCAAAACATACTTCACATGTTTGCGGATCTTTAGAATGATCTACCTCGGATCACTGGCTTCTCCACGTTTTCTCTAAACATTCGTCACATTTTTGAGGACCACAAAACATCGTTTTGTGCGTTCATCTGACCACAAAAAATGGATCCGAAATTAATATTCCGGTTAGATACCTTTACAAACTTTGATGTACTGGTTTGCTGGGAGAATAGCTCTAGTCCTCAAAGCCAAACTGAAAGCCAAATTTTTTCTCAGCTGTTTTTATTTATTCTAAAACCTTTCTCGCGCTTAGATCTTCTTCGCAGCATTGTGAAAGTGCGCGAAGACGCAGCATATCAACACTTAAATTTTAGTCAAAGCCAGGAATTGTAGAAATTGAAGTGGCCTGTTAATCATGTAGCAGTTAATCATGTTAAGTTACCATGTTAATCTGAGTAGCAGCACCGTCATCGTTCGTGAAACTCAACAAATGCTAAAAACCAATTATAGTAGAAACAAAGCTTGATGGGTTTGTACTGCCTGAAATTACAAATAACTCCAACTACCCACCGTAAAATAAGCAATACTTGCAATAGGTCTCGATTGTGGATTTAATTTTATAGTGCGGTGTTTCACATCTATCATACTTTTCTTCACTTTTTCTCTCGAAATGGAGCCCGGGGTACATTGCAGTCAACCTCCTGAACGATTTCGCCTTTTATTTTTTACTCTAATTTCATTCTTTCGTCGCATCAAGATGCTTACACCATCACTTGTCAGAGTGAGCCAAACAAAATAATGAAATTCCACGCCCCTTCGGAGCTATTTGATCTTAAACTTCACTGAATTCCTTTGTGATGATCGTTTTAACTAAGCGCAAACGGAGGTCAAATCTAGAATAAAGAGAAAATGGCAAATACTAAAGTGACTTCACGGACTTCGGCAAACACACACCATGTACAGGACAGACTAAGTATTTCTCAGGCTGCGTTTGATGCATTATGTCTTAGTGCTGCGAGATGGCTTCTGTAGAGTGACTTAGTTGTCACTAATCGAAAATGTCTTGTATCATTCCCCAGACCTTCACTGTGACTGTTTCTGTAATGGTAAAATTACTGATAGTATGATTCGCCTTATGATGGAAGCTGCTGCAGCAATCGATAAAAAAAAGACACTAAACTTCCTTCATCCAGAAACCTTGTTTGAGTCCAAGCATAAATTTCGATGCACTTTTTCAACCCGGATGACCCAGAATCGGTACATTTACTTGAGACCTCAATAATTTTTCATAAATGCCACGACTTGTGATCCTTCTAAATCGCTTTTAATTCATCGCAGATTAGCCAGCCTAACACTTTGACCATAACGTGAGCCGCCTGCGCTCACAAATTTGACTTTCATTTTGCTGGCGACCGACCGGTAGTCAAAAATTCAATTTTCGTGCACACTAAATCAAACCCAAATGAAGGCGTGATTCAGTTAATGTTTGCTATTTTTAAAATTGCGCACGAAAATTTGCTTAAAATGTCAGTTGAATATTGAACTTCAGTTTAACCCCTCGCGGTCAAAGAATTAGGTAAGTCCCAGAAGTTTGAGCAGCAGCTTCTGCTCCAACGAGCTGCAGCGGCCTGCCTTCATCGGCCAGATGGCCTCGCCGCACCCTGACTTCAAGACGACTTCTTTATGAGGCAATAAACAAATTGGAGATCAGGGTCTCCGACCGGACGACCAAACCCAACTGCTGCATCCGAGTTAGGCCCAAACTCACTTTTCAAATTTACAGAAGACTACTGGTAGTTGCGCTGCCCATATAGTGCAGGAATTTAGTGTTGGACTTAGTGTAGTGCGCACGTTTCGTAAATTCATGAGGCAAAAATCTTTGAATATTGAAGTATAACATTGCTATTGGAAATAAGCATGCGAATAACAGAACTTTAACCGGAGGTGTAAAATGGAAAACAAACCCTCTGCGCCTCTGCGCCTCTGCGCCTCTGCGCCTCTGCGCCTCTGCGCCTCTGCGCCTCTGCGCCTCTGCGCCTCTGCGCCTCTTCACCTCTTCACCTCTGTGCCTCTGTGCCTCTGCACCTCTGCACCTCTGCACCTCTTCAACTCTGCGCCTCTGCACCTCTGCGCCTCTGCACCTCTGCGCCTCTGCACCTCTGCGCCTCTGTGCCTCTGCACCTCTGCACCTCTGTGCCGTCCGGCGATAATAATCATGAGTTTCTACGCCCCTGAAGGGAATTTGAAAGTGAATTGATTGTATACGCATTTTAATTTTGCCTAAACATTTGCAAATCACAGTGTATAAAAGCTGTCATTTAGCCAATGCATCATTGAAGATTTATGTTTATGCATGAGTCATTTATTAACAGGAGGCAATGAGGAAAGGGGTCATGCTCATAAATGTCTGGTCAAGCGAACTCTAGAAACACATGATTGTTTAATTGAGGTTAGATTGAGGTTTAATTGAGGTTGGCTTGGCAAGGCATTGGTGAGCATGACCCCTTTTCCTCCTTGCCTCCTGTAAATAAATGACTCGTGCATAAACGCTAAACAAACTTTAGTGACGCATTGGCCAACTGACGGCTTTTATTTATTGTTATGTGCAAATAAACAACTTGTGTTTTTACTGAGTATTAGCGTCAGTAAACACAGCGGTCTTTAATGGAGCTTTGTCCTCCATTTTATGTCCTGCGGAGCCTCAATTCAATCGAGGTCGCCGTTGTAAATCAGGACAAAATTGCAATATTTCAAACATCGCTTGCGCTCCGACCGCCCTCCATTCTTCTGCGCTTTATGGAGCTATTAATGAAACGAAGCATCTTTGTAAAATTGGAGCGCATGCTTATTCGCCTAGAACATCTACATTCCCCGGGGCCCACAGCGGTATGCATTTGAAGCATTTACATTCTCGTACGAAAGAAACCTTAAACGCGATCAAATAGCTTATCAGACTACAATATCGGATGTGTGTGACCTCAATGTTATTGTGAATAAAAAATTGGCTAGTTTGACAGTATCAAACATTTTTTACCAGAACGAACATTGCAGTTTCCTGTGAAGTTTGACACATGAAGAGATAAATAAAGGTGAGGAAATAGGTTTACAGAGTAAACGACTTCTGTAACCGAAATAAAATACAAACCAAAATGCTTGATTTTTTTCAGATTTTATGATGGTCTTTTACCTGCACATTGATATAATTTTTAAAACACGCTGTGTATATGTGTGGCATAGGTGTCATCAATGTTCCTTTTTGCACGTTTGTTCTCTATTGATGGTCTCATCATTGGTGATGAAAAAAATGTGTATAAATACTTGTTTTCTTTGTTGATTGTATGAGTCACAAATGATTAAAGGAATGCTTAACATCGATTTTGCGGTATCAAAGTATTTCGTCCTGGTACTGAGTCTATGTATAATTACTGAGTAAAATTCCGCTCATTGCAATTGAAACCAATTCAGAACCACTCTTTTCAACAGCCATGCGTGACACTGTTCAAATGTGAGCAATTTTATGCTTATAAATTGAATTTCAATCTTTACTTTCGAGTAGAAGTGTTCTTTCCGATTCCTAACTTCTAACTTAGATACAGATTAGATTTCTCAAGTGCTCGTGAATAAGAAATGAGATTAAGCGCTTTAGCAACTAATAGGAAATGCCAAACAAGTATTCAAATAAGCGTTAGCGTTATTCCAATCCTGCATGTTGCTTTCAGCTTTCACTGGTCACATGAATCGCGGCCTCAGCAGGGCAGAATGCTACATCGCCAGGTCTAAATGAGATTCTAGCGATCGTCAATCTCGGCTGACGCTCGCTAATCCGACTTCTCTGCAAGATGCCTGCACCTGATCTCTGATGAACCCTGCGAGTCGTGGGACTGCTGGTGCAGATCTTCAAGGATTTATTGCCCAGTGAGTATCTCCTGCTTATGTCGACCGCGATGGGCTAAACTGAAGTTCAATGTTCAACTCGAATTTAATGGCAATTTTAGGAAGCCATTTTCAAAGCAGGAAACAATAACTGGATCCTTGCTTCATTTAGCGTTATGTATTTATGAAACTTGAGCTTGTGACTACTATTCGGTCGGCAGCATTATGAATATTACCTCCGTTTACACCGGCGGTTCCCATCGAACCAATGTGTTGAGAGGGTCATAAGCAGGTGCTCTTTTTCTTAGTGTTATGTTTTTTCTGAGTATTAGAGCGGGGGTGGCTATCTGTCGTTTTTTGTTTTTACTTTCTGTTCTGCTACGCGTTGCAGCTCCGATCAACCATGCGCTTCGTTCTTGGTGATCTACAAGCCTATTTCATTAGGCCGAGTAGAGTCGTTTTTTGAATGAAGCTGCATGGCTTGGGGAACCAGTTGAAATTTAGTGCATTACTCCGTGAAGATGTACAACAAATGAGATATTCGGTTTTAACCTCTAGCTGGAGCATGCTGAAACAACAGCGCTCAACATCATTTGAAATTGTCTCTGATCAACTAGAAAATGGACGTTTTGAGCCTTGATTGCTTAACTGCACGACCTGCGTAATATGTTCAGAGATTCGGAAATATTAAAAGACTAGACAATTCTCACAAATATGAAAATTAGTTAAAACCAGAGATTTTGGTACCACAGTAATTACAAGACGACTACCGCTTTTCAGCTAACCAGCTAACCAAAATTGAGGACAACAAAATCAAAGCACAATGGTACAAAAGAAATTTATTTAGATGTTGTACTTCCTAAAGCTACAGTCGATATCATCAAAACTAAGTTTAATCTCACGTGGAAAAAATATTCAAAAATTCTAAGGTTACGGTTTGAACATCTTAAATGGTAATAATAAGTTAAAATTTTTCACTTCACAGAAACGCAACAAGAAATACAGAAGAATGTCGGATGTCAGATGACACGGCCGAACCTAGATTGTAGAATTAACTCCTACGTGTTCCATTAATCTGACGCGTAGTGAACAGGTTATATAGTCTAGATACGTCGATGCTCATTGTGCACAACTACTTTTTTTATAAAAGTAATGAGATCTAAGATTCGAAATAATTTTCCATAGTGTAAAAAAGAAAAGAAACTAAGAATAGAGTGTAACATTAGTTGGTACGCAACGAATGCATCTCGTTATTTTGGTTGGTTTACTGGGTAGTAGTGAGGCTCCGTCACCTACATTTTAATTTTATTCAACAGCATATTCTACCTTATGCTCTTTACGTGTGCTTAGTTTTTAGGGTGTGGAAGTCATAGTTAATACATCACCGTGACCTAGTTTTAAAAACGTTCGCCTTACACGCGGTAGGTCGCCGGTTCAAGACCAGGAAATGCCAGTCCGATGATTCTCCTTTTGAGAAATGAGCGAACACATCCATGATTCCCTACTCGACTCAAGTGTTGGAAGTGGGTACCGGTTCTACCGGCCGGAACCACCATCGCGTCTTGGTGTTGGTTCGAAGCATTTGAAAAATCAATATGCAAAATTATTCGAATCAAGTTTGCACTGAATGTAACTTTTTCCACAACTACTGTTTTGCAAACTTCTCCTGTCGTAACTAATAATAATTATTTAATATGTATGTAACAATTATCTATGCTGTCACTCTATGCTTCAAAATGGAAGTTCAAAAACGAACTATCTATTTGTAATACTTACCAATGCTTTACCCCTGCACTTCTTATTGAAATTGCTCCTTAAGCAAAGTCATTCTTTGCTTTAAAGGTGGGCTATTTCGAGCCCATACTAAATAGGGCAGAAAAAAACTGTAAATTTTGAGTTTCGAATCCCAACGATGAAAAAAAAATCCCAAACTGAAAAAGCAATGATTCGGAAGGCACTTCAACTTCGATCTCAATTTTAATTGTATATCTCTTCGAAATATTTTCGCCGCTTTGTTGAAGGAACTGAACGCGTAAAGCTATTTTGTGCATCACGAGAGACGTTGCTTCGTCGTGATTGGATACAGGAATGTGTGGCAGGCTGGTGGACCTGCTGAGGTGTCTCGCTGAAGGCTGTGATTTTGCACACAAAATCAGAATGTTACAGAGAGTGTGCGGCTTTAATTTTTTTCGGCAATTTGTTAATATTTACTTGGGCTGAAACAAAAAAAGGAATTATTTGAGGGATAGTTGTGATCATCCAAACGGGAGCAGTTAATATCACTGGGATAAATAATCAAGTTCCTATAATACGCGACTTCAAGTAAAATTGCAAAATTTGAGTATTTTATCATTCACGGCCTGCCTTTGTTTTTCCATAAATTGACACGCCACGATGAAAATATCTTCGATTTTTTCAAATGCTGGTATTAACACATATCCTGCGAAGTGACCCACCGGTGGTCACTTAGGTGATTTTCAGAGTGCTGCTGACCCACCTGCAGTCACTAACTCATTTTTTATAGATACTTAATGAAAGCTAAATAAAAGCCCGATCCAGGTAATGTTTGCTTTTTCAAATTTGATTACCACAATTGACTTTGAATTTGAATTGAATATTGAACTTCAGTTTAACCCATCGCAGTTAACGTGTTAATTATATCGATGAGTCTCATAAATTTAAATTGTTTCAAAATTAGGGATCAAAATGTTGATAAACGTGAACGGTGAGCTTGGCTAAATCTTCAATTATTTTACCCTAAGGAAGTCTAAAAGAAAGATTTCTTCGAGTGGATTCGACCTCAAATTAATTTTAAAGTATTTTTATGGGATGTACATTGATGTGCAGTGAATTAATAAAGACTACGTTATTTCTCTGTAAAATTAGAAGGCACAAAATTTGATGCTTTTAAATTGAGAAAAGCGTTCGTTGTTGGAAAACCTCACGGGAGTAACCGCTGATTGCCTAACTTCAATTGAGCGGATGGAACTAGCCGTTTTCAGCAAAATTTGGCTGCACGAAATTTTTAGGTTACAGGAAGTGTCGTAAGGAAACAAATTTCAATTAGAAGACGGGAGTTGCAGTCGTTGCCTGATTCTATTTAGCCCTATTAATTTCCATTGGTGGTATATTTGAAAGAAATATTACGTATTTCAGTACGTTGGCAGAAGTGAATTCAGATTGTATGATGTATAGTTGAAACATTTTGTGTTTTGACAAAATATAACTAAATGGCAATAAATTTGTACGTGTTTTTTGATTTCAACTAAATTTTGAAATTGCCATCTGCTGTCAAAATTTATTAATATTTTACCGATACTTAGCCGGATTACACTTGTCACAAGGCTTTCACAAAAAAGTGACTAACTTGATTCACAGCGGGGAGCAATGTGAATTTATTGAACAACTTTCGATACCAGGTCATGAATGAAGCTCGAATTACAGGTTCTAGAGCAATTAAGTAAATATAGAACGAGTCTACTCGAGATTTTATCTCCTGAAAGGAAAAATATTTAAGCTATTAAAATGACTATGTTTTACCTCTGATGGAAAATGCTGCTGGTTTTTACCGCTGATGGGAAATGCCAAAATAAAACACTGTATCATTTCGGGGCGCATTTTTAACACGTGCGTAGTATTGCTCCTAGAATGACACTGCATGTTTTTAAGTTATTTAAAAGAACATAGTATGGAAAGAGTTTGTTTCTCACGAGCGTTTTGCAGATTGCAGCCTATCGTTCCTTCTGCTGGAGGCGAAACACAAACGCAGAATCCAAAACTTATCTCTTAATTACCTTTTCCATTTTCCTGCAGAACTGTGATGTTGATCCAATTATCTTGTGCGTAGCTTGCTCCTGCTTCCTGACACGGACAAAAATCATGCGTGAAATAGGTCATTGAAATACCGAGGACGTGAGACGATCATAGCGCAAATTTATTCATGAAGCGTCTTCTCCCCAAGCACGCACTCAAAGATTGAGATCCGTTCAGGTTCTGACGAGGTGATGTGAATTATTCACGATAAGAACGAGACAGAAATCGCTAACGTTGGGAAAACGGAACAAAAAGAAACGAGTAATGTTTTCTAAGAGAAACAAATAACTATTGGTGTGTGTATATTTCTATGTATACACATGAAAATAAATGTCATGAGTGCATGAAATGCTTTTTATTTACCCTACCTTGCAACATGAACGAAAAGATTTCGCTCGATGTGCTCAACGAAATTTGGAATAAAATAATTTTTGTCTTTAAAAGTCGTGCATGAACAACGTGCACTAAAAACAGATATTTTGAAAACATGTTTTAACAGTTGCATCATTTTTTTTAGATCGCTACAGTCATATCAGGCTTGGTAACTTGAAAGCTGCGTACCATATGATGGGTGAACGAGCTCTTTTGATAAAGATTTCATGTATTAATCCCGATGTTCTTTGTACAGTTTCTCGATCTGCAGCGTTTGCTGAGAGGGAAAGACTCGGGGAAACTGAATTTTGTCATGCGCACTCAAAAACTACTTTCCTATGCATCAACAAAGAGGACACTCATATTCAAACAGAAAATTAAAGTTGATCTCGTTTTAATTTGCATTCTATAGAAAGCAATGAGAATCCTTTATATCAAATAAAAGGAGCCTCAAATCCAGAATCTGGACGCCCAAATACATAGTATATATTATATGTATGTAGTGATTCTCTTTGTACGGATCTCAGTGTGCAATAAAAGAACTCTAGTGTTCAACCTGGAAATGAGTGTTAGAAGCATTAAAATACTCCAAGCGATATGTATTTCATCTCTGTTCAACTTAAATTATGTAAATTTTTAGTATCAAACAATTTTTAGCGGTATTTTGAGTTTAAATTATTAAACGAAACAATTCTCTTCTGTTACTGCGAGAGTCTTCATAAGATTTTAGGTTTCGGCTCACTTTGGTGTAGGACCAATTAAGTTTCATTGCACTTCCATTGATATTAAATCAAGAAAAACACTCGACAGTAGTCTGAAGAAGTAGACATGCGACGATAAAGTGAAAGATTTACGCAGATACCTAAAAAAGACCTGCGTTAAAGACTTTTAAATGATTCTTGGCTAGTAATAATCTAATCATCCCTTACTTCCTCCGGAAAGAATTCCATGAAATTCTTTTCATGGAGAACACGCTCCAATGATCGACTATGCAAAAAACTAGAGCGGTACAATCATATGACACTTTTCCAAATTGTTTCAGTAGTTTTTTCCGCAGAAGTCGTGCGCTGTTAAATTGCAGCAATTACGATCAAAGCAATTTTAGAGAATTCGCAGTTGCACTGAAAAAGTAATCCTAATTTGGTCGATAGATTGTAGTTCAACTAATAGCGCAATTGGAAGACAAAGTTCTAAAAGCAGCTTGCAAAAATTTGAAAATCACTAATAGCTGTTTTTTATTGCCCTACCACACACGAGAGACCGTTAGAACAAATATTCACAAAAACGAATAGCATAATATATATTCAATGGTAAAATTATCCTTGAAGATCCTAATGTCAATTGTGCAAAACGTCTTAGCCCTTGAATTATGTCACAAAATTTAAACCTATACTACGGAGTTGTCAGTGACACACTACTTACACGAAACATGTATCGAAACTCTTATTAAGCATCATTTCAAAACCTCTTTCAACATCACTTTTTACTAAATCTATACTTTTCACTCAACTGTTCCAAACCGTTACTTAAAACACACTTTTCATGCTCACAAAACAAAAGTTTCTGATCCTATTGCATACTTAACTTCGATTTCACACGCAAGTTTCTCAGATAAGGGACAATTGAGGACACGTTATCATCGATCAATCGATTTAGTGTTCAAACTCAAATGAATGGTGAAATAATCATAAGCCTTCGTTCGTACCCGCGCTAAATCCAATTATGCCACACAACACAGAGACAAACTGTCTTACTATGGTGGTTAAAAATGGTGATACGGAAGTTAAACCTCTAAAATATGAAGACAGATTACGCTAATGAGTCGCCATAAGTGTGTGGTTAAATTTCTTGATGAGATCAGAAATGCAGAAAATGATCCAATGTCTCTCAGGGGCAAAAATAAGTTAGAGGCTAGCGCAGCTATGTCAGTGACATGAGTAGCAGCAATTCGAATATCGTCTGAATTTTCTATTCCAAAATTACATGACACTATTTTCTTCCCTGAGATGGGTACGTGTCTTGGAAATTTAAGTTTCATCAAAAATAAAACCTCAAACAATGGATAAAATTCATTTTTCTAAAAGGGGCATTCAGACTAGCGCTAGTTTCGACACTTCATTATCAATGAATGCTCTGAAAGTAAGATCAACAATATATAAAAATTGAAATTTCAAAAATTACTGAATTTATTCAACTTATATAATATACAATTAGCAAACACTTTGATCACAATTGAGAACTGATTTCTGCTCAAAAATGTACAATGATTCTAAAATTAGGAGATCGCTACTACACGTCGAATCTAAAATTCAAAAATCATCCACAGATAAAATATGGTTGGTGTTTTCACAGTGAAGTCTAGGCTCAGACTGTGATGGAGTTGCTGTTGGTCTATTAGTTCTAAGCGATTTGCCCAGATATTGGTAAAATCTAATCTTTGACTGTTTCAGAGTGCTCTGTAGTGTTCTCCCTCAGGCTGCAACACGCTTCGGGCAGACTTTGAGATATCTTTTTCGTGACAGGATAGCCCG
>JACJUY010016115.1:3304-14267 GCA_014220935.1 Platorchestia sp. MABIK | reverse complement strand
ACAAGCCAGTTTTAAACGACACGCAATCCTCCTATCCATTACAAATAGCTTCTTAATTTTCAAATGTTTTTTTTAATGGACTAATGTTATTAAACAATTTTTTCAGATGCTGAAGATGACCTTAGAGGTCGAAACGTTCGATTTTTAATTCTCTTGTTTGATTAAAAATAATGGCTAATTTGAGAGTTACTGTCCTCGCTTTTTTATTCATGAGATTATGCAAAAGGCTAAACTTCAATATTTATGAGCATATCATCTTGTACATTGCTTTTTCAAATGTCACATGACTAACACCCGGACGCAATGACGGTTACCCCCGGTCAAGCCAGTGCAAAATATATGATACCTGGGAGGAGTGGGGAATTGAGGAAGAGTTCTCCATTTTCCAACGGGGAGAATCACGGGGCTGGCTTGCCAGGATCCGAACTGACGACTCTTCTCGTGAGAGGCGCGCTCTCACATGTCGAACACAAGTCAAGCCAAAATCGAGCTTAATTATACGCAGATCGAATATGCCCGAGTCTAGAACCAGTCAAATATAAGGAGAGCACAAATCAAATGTAATTCAAAGAAAGGTCTAGCACAAGTGACGGAGGCTCCGAATTAATGAGCGATTAAAGATTTCCGTTTTTCATTCATTAAGCTTCTTAACGAGGAAGTGCAGATTGCGCTCCGCCCTCCTACTCAAGACCTTCTCCATCCCTTGTGACCGCAGCGCCTCCATCCGCATCCTCAGCTCCGCCGGCCGCGTCCTCGCCACCGCGCAGGTCAGGTACTCGGAATACGCCGCTCTGTGACAGGGGGAGAGGTGCTGCTCACTTCTCGTGATGTGTGGTGTGAAAGTGGGCGTTGGCATTCGTGTTGTTATTAACTGAAGTATGAGGCATGTTTACAGACTAGTGATGTGTGCTGTGAAATTGGGCAGTGGGAGTCGTGTTGTTTATTCTCTCGAGATCCTTATTTTTGATGTTAAGCAGAGTAATTTTGTTCATTGACTTAGCATGGATACCACAAAATAAATAAATTTGAGTTATCTCTGAGATGAGATAATGAGATTTTTGATGAGATTTTTTGAAGAATAAGGTGCGGTTACATGCACACACCTTGGGTCAAATAATGTGACCTCTATGTGCTTTATCTCCGTTCTTCACTGATAATCTTGTTTGTTGCATGTTAGGTTGTCACCGTTCACATAGTACTCCCAGTTATAAAATTTGAAATATTCAACACCTTGCTTTCCGTAAGAGTAATAAGTACAAGTGATCCCCTTTCTTTTGATACATTTCTGATGAAAATTAACATTTAACCTTCTCACATGCTGTATTGTCGTTACGATGAGTTACAGATATCGGTTTCTTCAATATTTCCTCGAAATTTGGAAAACAAAAACTGTAGTAAAGGAATTGAATTTTTTTTAAATTAAAGGAGAACTAATGAGGATGCAAGGAAAACTATGAGCCCCAGGAGACACAAATAGCACATTCAGCGCTATTCCATTTTATCACGTTAACTGCGGTGGGTTAAGCTGAAGTTCAATATTCAATTCAAATTTAAGGTCAATTGTGGTTATCAACTTTGAAAATAGCAAAGATTAACTGGATCGGGATTTTATTTTGCTTTCATTAAGTATTAATAAAAAATGAGTTGGTGACTACAGGGGGGTTAGCAGCACTAAGAAAATCACATAAGTGACCACCGGTGGGTCACTTCGCAGGAAATGTGTTAAAAGGCTTTAAAAATCGAATCATATTAGAAGGAGCCATGTATTTACACGCAGTTGTGAAACCCTTTTCGGAAGTTTGTTATGGTCATCTGAATCGTGTTCCGTTAACGCTGGATTAAGATCTTCGATGCCTAACCTGAGAACATGTGGAAAAATAACTCGGTTATTTATTACGCACGATTCCGATCAAGCGTTACGAAATATGCAATGTGGTTTCATTTTATTGAGACTGTACACCGTCATGTGCATGATCGATAAATCATTATGATAATTAGGCGACCCTAGATGAGAGAAACTCACAAAGATTCCTCACCAAAGTTTCTAGATGAGTCACAGTAACGTCCTCTTCATTGAAAAAATAACCATTCCAGCAATTCCCCCTGGGCACCGAAATTTCCCTCGGCACTCCAGGAAGCAGCCTTAGCAAGTTGAAGTTCGATTGAAGTTCACATGGAGCTGTTCAATGCAAGTTCATAAATGAGTATCGAGCAAGTTCACCTGTGGTTAACAGCATTAAAGACTAGTATAAAAAATTCACTGAAACTGAAAGCATTGCAGACTGTAAAAGAAGCTGTAGACCCAATATACGAGTGATGATACATCCGTCGATCCTAGGTGCGACACCTTCCCACCTATAAAATTGAAATCGGTTCGTCGTGCTTCGGTTGCATTGCAGATGCCTCGGACAAAATGTGACTCAAATGTCTACGCCTGCGTGCAAACAAAATTTAACATGTTCAAGAACTAAAATCCAGTAACTGCGGAGATGGAGAATACCTGGCATGGGATCGAATTTTATTAAGACATACAACGAGCAAAAAATTGGAGCCAATGTTGAAATTTATGATCAGCGTAAAATTCCCTAGTTATTGCAATTAAATGAAAAACACTTAAACTTGAAACTTACATGGTTTGTTTTTAACACATTCATTGCGGTTTGACCCATCGGCGAGTCGTGCTTAAATTTTTTCAGCTGCAAAACGACCAATCGACGGAGCGCTTAAAAGTTATTAATTATCTTTCTAAATTAATGATATTTATTTTACCCAGTTAATGTTTGCTATTTGTGAAATCTGTAATAACTTTTGACTTTAAATTTGAGTTGGATATTGAACTTCAGTACCCATCGCAGTCAATGTGTTAATAACGGTCTGAAATTTGGAAAAACTTTATGGACATTTCAACACGTGCTTTACAGCAGTCTAAAGTTTTACTTGCATCATAGTTGGTTTCTCCATTGATAATCTTTAAGATACTAGCTGCTTCTTCTTTGCCTGTATAATTAGCTTAACCTCAAGTCGTCTCACAACCTGCAAAAATAATCTCAACCACAACTCACCAACGAAAATTACTATTTGGAAGAAACATCTTACTGTAATATGGTCGTGTGGCGTGAATTGTGGCATGTGTCTGCAGTGTGGTAAAAGTGGCATAATGTGGCATAAAGCGGCATAATGTGTCACAATGTGGCGTACCTACACTGCTGGCACGCCGCCTCCTGCCTCCGCTGCTGTGCCCACTTCGTGAGGCGCTGCCTCTCCGCCTCCTGCTGCTCCGCCTCCTTCTTGGCCTCGCCCTCACGCGCCTCGCGCTGCCTCGGGAGGCATGGAATTTAGGATATTATTGGGAAGTATATATTGACCAGAAATTGAATATTTAATATGAAAAGTAGACAGGAATCAGAAATATGTATACTAATTGCATAAACGTAGATACACTTCACAAGTCATTCAGGTTTGTTGTGAGTAAATATTACTGAGAAAATTTACTTTATTTTCATGAAGGTACCTGTTTTGAAAGCAGGTATGTATTCTGAATGTCAATGTCTATCAGAAAAATTAGATCCAAGTAACCATTCATTGTATAGGTTTGTTATTTTACACGCATGAATATTTTTGCAAGTTTACTCTATACATATTAAACATTGGGGCTCCGACTCAATTTTCCCTTGTCTACATGCAGGGTTTCTCAAAAAAATTTACGCACACTTAGAATGACGAGAAAAACATTATTTATGAACATAGAGGGAAATGGAATGACTTAGAATACAAAAGACAAATGTAATTGAAGAATCACGTTCGCAAATATTCAAATCGATGACATTTGTCCAGACAACGCTGATAACGCGCACCAATGGATTCGCAAACGTCACGAAACAGGTCATTAGATATATCGCGATATTATCTTTCAATTTCCAATTTCAATGCATCAATATTATTGTTCTTGGTTTGGTGCGACAAGCTTTGTCTTTGAGATATCCCCACAAAAAGAAGTCCATGCATGAACGTCAGGTCTGGGAACGCACTGGTCTCACGATGGTAGTGGGGAGGTGCCCCATCTTGCTGAAAGTAAATCTGGTCGTCATCACCAAACATCTCTGAAATTTATGGACCGACAAACTCCTGAAGCAGGTTGAGGTAACTTTAACCAGTGACAGTTCCGTTAAAAACAAATGGTCCTATGATGTCCAATGCGGATATCCCATTTCACACTGTTACTCCTTGTAAGTTTACATGGTGTTCAAGTGTTACATGGAGATTTACCGGGCCCCAGTACGAGCAGTTATGGGGATTAACGGAGCCATTTAATTAAAAGGATGCCTCATTCTCCACACAATCTTGTGCAGAAACCCTGCATCTTCTGCACAGTTTGCCAGGCACCATTCACAGAATTGAACTCTCCGGACAAGATCGTTCTCGTTGAGAGCATGGATTAGTGTTGGAATGAAGTATTCCCAAGATGCGATTAGACGTTATCTTTTGAGACGTGGGTTTCCCGAGCAGTTTGTCGAAGAGATTTCTGTGGTGATCGAAGGAATGTTTCCTGTTCCCGCCCTTCTTTTCCAGGGCTCATGGATGTCCGTTGTCATCCAGAACGTTTCTTGTTGACGCTCTTAATAGTTTTATCTGCTTTATATTCGTCTTTGATTCGATCAATGGTCCGGCGCGTCGGTGTCGGTTTTGCGAATTCAGTTCTGAATCGTCTTTTCACTTCAATTGCGTTTTTGGTCTTCCAAAATCATTTCAGAAGAAGCTTTCTCTCTTCCAAGATAAGTTGAATTCCTACCATGCTGTGATGAATTAAATACACCTCTAATTAAAAAACGCAGCACGTTAGCGACAGTTGAAGTGTGAGTACACTTTTTGAGGCCCCCTGTATATGCAAATCTACATACAAACTTGAGAACTTCACCTAAAATGAAATTTTTGGCTCGACTAACCCGCGGCTTTAGTATATTAATAGCTTATTTCCTAATGAATTTTAACAAAGTCTCGAATAAATTGCATAATCTCGAACCTATAGGTCGTAGAGATAATGAAGAAAATTTGTAGATACAAATTTATTCTGGTATATTGACATGATAATGATCCAATTTTCATTTGAGCATTGCAGTAATTTTCATACTTAAAACTTTCAGGTTCAGTGGAAATGAAAGATTTACTGCGTTCATCAATGAACGTAGTAATGTTTGCAACAAACCTCTTGTTGTTGCCGCAGAATATTCACTTGACGACGATGCTCTTCCTCCCTCAATCGATCTTCTTCTTGTTTGTCTTGCTCCCTGGAAAACACAATTTTCAGGTTCGTCGGGAAATAATGGTATTTAGGAGGGGAATTTTACCTACATCACTCCTTCAGTGTTGAAATAGTACCCTGGATCCTCATTTAATTAAATACATAAACCGTGTACAAAGGTAATTTTAATATGTTCTACGTCATGATTAGTCGGAACGCACTACAAAGATTTTTAAACGGATGATTCACCAATTGAAATGTTTATATGACCATTTTAAACTTTTACTACGTTAACTGAAATGTGCACCAAATTGCTCGATCAGATACGTTTTCGGATTTAATAAACGAATCTTGCATTTGAATAAAATTGAAAATGAGTACATTTAATTCGTTATTTAGACCAATTATCATTTAAGATTACCTCATCTACCTGACTCGAATAACAAACTTTAGTTTGCCTCAACATCTCTGCTTCATGTCGCGTACTTTATTTTGAGGAATTTTCTTCTATGCGAGGACCGCATTCGAGTTTTGTCATGGATTTGTTGTGGTGCAGGAAGAAGAACAAGACGTGGAAGAAGGGAGGAATAACGGGTTTAAGACTTCAGAATGGACCAAGCAGAAAAATTTACCAGGTTGAGACTAGGTTATGAGGGGAAGAAAGTGGGAGAAGGGGGAGACGTATATTTCAAACATCGACGTCCATTTAAAACCTTGATAAGTTCTGACAGTAGCGCAGCTAAGGGGGTGGGGGTGGCACGGGGGTCATGGCCCCCCTTCCCCGAAATGTTGAGCTGGGGCTGGTTCCAGTCGCCGTTTCAATACGCGTTTAAATACGTGGGCTCGACTGCTCGAGCCCTCGGTGATCGTGTCTCAGAGCATGCCGACAGGAGTTTTAGAACCAACAAGTTACTTTCCACACCTTCCCATTCTTCAGTCCGCTCTTATGCAGACAAGTGCGATATTCCTGTTTGATTAGGTGATTTTAAAGTAAAATCTTCTGTATCTAATCAAATAGACCAAAACCTCCGTATTTGAGAATTTCTTCCCATTTTAAAAGAAAAATCGCTTTTAAATGATATACAATCGGCTTTCCCTTTGCAACTAATGTAATGTTGATACCGAACATTTTTACTTTTTATCAGTGAGTTGTTTTTTATGTGTCCTTGCTTTTCTTGTGCCTTGATTGGTTATTTTTATTTACATTTGACTAGTTTTTTCTCAACATTTTTCAGGGTGATAATTAAAGACGTATTTCTTTGCACTTTTATTTTATAATTCGGATTTAGAAAGAGCAACCCATTTATATCCATCCCTATTTTTTCTTAAAAATCGCACCCAACAATTCAAATTTTAATGAGATTTTATTGGAATTTTATTATATTATTATTGGATTATATCGCTGGTTTCACTCTATTTCGTGAAGTTGCTCCAGTTTTTGGATTACCTGACAGAACCTAGCTCCAGAAGTGTATAGAATTTGAGTTCTTTGCAACGCATCACGCGAATATCTTATATATTGGAACATTAATACTTCCTGAACGATGAATACACCAGTTGTTGCCCGGTTCTTTCAAGGCATAGCGCATGTAAAACTTTCAAGTAAATAACTAAGTTGAAGCCTTCATTAGGATATTTTTCCTTTACCACAAACCAATTTGAATGCCGGACATAAACAGACATTTGAAAAGTGGCATATCCCACAAGTCTCAAGCTTTTTATAATGGGATTGTTCTTTAGCCATCATAGATGTTCTGTCGCGAATTTCAGACCGGTCTTCTTAAACAAGCAGCAGCGGAAGTTTCCCACTCAAAGGTTATTTGAAGAAGAATTGCCCTGACTGGAGTATTCTTTCAGTTTATTAAGTTGATTCGTTTCATTTATTTCTTTCAGCTCAATTCAGTTTCACATTAGTTATAATTCCTCAACGTTTAGATCCTTACGTCCCTTTCAACAGTTTATCAGGGGTATTTTGCTATTTTCTAAATTGTGTAAATAGGTATTAAGTTGCTGTACTCAGTGTTTTGTTTAATTTTTTTAACACGTTGACTACGTTAACGCGGTTGCTGTGGCTGGTTTGGTTTAGTTGTAAATTGTAGAATTGGAAAACTGACTTAACTAATGAAATACACTTCTACTCTTTCTAAGAATTGTGAAAAATGTAATTGTGCGATGACATTTTACTTCGTACGCTCAATTCCAAATTTTAAATAGTTAGCGAGACGATTAAAATTTCATTCGTTCCTACAGGTACGTAAATGAGCAATCTACCAAGCGTAACTCATGGAACCCAATACGCAGTCAACGTGTTAATTTAGGTTTTAGGTTAATTTAGGTTCTCGTATTTATTCATATGTTTCACATTCAGGTAACCCGTCAGTTAGAAGTGGGTTGTAGCCTCTAGAAAATCTCGACCCTTATTAAAGTTTTTCTTTGGGGCAGTCATAAGTCATTACTACGTTAAACTCAAAATAAACATGTATTGGCTTAAACCCAGAGGCTTTAAAAAGCGGGTCCTGCTATTGCATGGACTACTTAACTTTAACTAAATTATACGCTGAGTCACTTGCTAAATCCATTTGAAACTCTCAAGTTTTTTAGAACTACTCTTAAAACCATAACCTTGACTTTAAATCTTATAAACCTAAAAATTTTCTTCGTGAGATTCACAGCTAAAAGCCCTTGTGAATGCATTTGTTTAAAATATAAATAAGGTGAGAAAGAGAGCACGATTTGTTAGCAAATAATGTAATCATAATAACTTGACTTATTTCTATGTATGTATCTAAACATACTTTATTATCATTTCCAGTATAAACGTTTTCACGTTAAGAGGATCTTCAAAACTTGGATGCTTCATATCATCGTCTTGGCTGATTGCTTTAAGCCAGTGTTGAAGTCATTACAGTGAGTGGTGTGTGCTGAGATAAAATGTTATTGATGAAATTTTGATTGTTTTTAATTTCTTGATATTTTTGTGACGCTTTATAGCTATATTCTGTTCTCCAGGTTCAAGAGCACCTGATCGTAATTGTCATTGACCGAAACCTCGACGTTTCTGAGATTTTTCTTCTTCTGGCTTCAATTAAAGCCTATTTTGATTTCTGGAAATCCTAAATTTAATTGATCTTAAGCTGTGTGGAGATAGATCTTTCCAGTAAAGGGACGTTCTTATGCGAGAAAATTCACTCCGATTCAGCGATTTAATAGAATTTTTTGAATGCAAGAAAAATAGTATAAACTAATAATAAGGAAGGAAACTCAAAAAATTGCTGATTTTCAAAGTTAAATCCAGCAACGTCGTTGATGTTCTATTTGGTTAATAAATCAAATATTAAATCAACGTCATGTATTTAGATGTTTTCCACATGTTCAGTGACTCACTTTTATCATACATATTATAAAGGAAATAGTGGCAGATCATTCAACAATACCGTAGAAAAAAAAACACAGTTATGTTACCAAGAGGTTCTAGCACATTCATTGCACAGTCTCATGATTGCCAAGCGAGGTCTCAATTCATCAAGCAAATAAATTTATAATTTGGTTTCATGTAAGCAGCGTGCAGAGCGGACGAAGAGCTGATATACCCGGCAGCTCAAAGGTTCGCAAAGTTTGCAGGTACCTGAAATATGGGACTAATCTTTAGTTACCTTGGAAAATGCTAACAACATTTGGTACTTAGCGGTGAATTAGACTGCACATTCCTTGCTGAACAAAGTTCATGCTGTTATGATTTTTCTGTTTGTTTGCAACGCTGCAAAGTCAAGTTTTGCTGTACATTTTCCATAAATTTAGGAATTCTCCACGGAATTTAAGCTAATTTCCTGTAGTTGGCTTTGCTTAATGAATATTGTCATTAATTATTACGCCGACGAACTGTTCTGCATGTCCTTATTGATATTATTCTGGTAAGACAATTCAAATTGTACCAAAGTATCTAAAAATTCAAAACTCACCGAAAGACAGTTTTTGTTCTTTTAATTCAATTTTTTTGATGCTTTCTCTCTTTCATTCAATTTTTATTTATTTTTATTTTTTTCCGAAGCTCTGTACCAAACAGGGCTTAGTACGAGCATAAAGTCTATTTTCTTAATGAGATTCAAACGAGTCACATTTATTTAATTTGTGAGTTACACAGATCTTTGTTTGACGATGTGTAAAAAGTAAAGAAAAATAGATACTCGATTGAGCGCATTAAATCTATTTTTCGTTCATACGACATTGATTCTTTCAATTCTGCATGGAAATTCGCGCTTGTTAAATTATTAAAAACTCAGTAGTTTTCCTCATTATTTCTGAATTCGTGTCGCACACAGAAAAAGAGTAGGAAAAGAAAGAAGACCAAACTTATCAAGATTTAGAAGATGTTCCGTGAATTAAAACCCACAAAATCTACTGAAACGAATTGAGAGCAAGCTAAAACGTCTACCAAACGAAATGAAACTCGTGAAACACTAATTAAAGCGTTCAAAACACTAGCTAAACATTACGTAAATGCATGCTACACTAATTAAGCATTACGTAAAACTAATTGAGGATAAATTCCTTCATTTAGGGCGGCGTGTTGACCAAACGACAGCTTCGTCACGGCAATGTGTTTGGGCGGCGGCCGGCCTGAGCGATGCGGCGTGGGCCGTGTGACGCAGGCCTGTGAGATGGAGGCTTGTGTGACGTGGACTTGTGTGATTTGTGCCCTCTTAACATAAGCCAGTGTGATGCGGGCCAATGTGAAGTAGACCTCTGTAAGGCATGCTCATGTGATGAAGGTCTTTGTGATAAAAGCCTACGTGATGTAGTCCTATGTGATGTAGGCCTATGTGATGTAGGCCTATGTGATGTAGGCCAATGTGATGTAGGTCTACGTGATATAGGCCTATGTGATGTAGGCTTATGTGATGTAGGCCTATGTGATGTAGGCTTATGTGATATAGGTCTACGTGACGAAAAACCTGTGTGACGTAGGCCCATGTAACCTAGACATGTGTGAGGCAGTCCTATGTAATTAAGTTGAAATAAGATTTTGTTGTGTTGAGTGTGTGTTCTGGGCTGCAGAATGAACTGGATGTTTATTGTGTGCTGCAGGCCGTGTGTTGTGTGCTGCAATATATGTTAAGTGCTAAAGGATGTGTGTAGTGTGTTGGAGGATGTGATGAATGTGTGGTATCCCGCAGGAGAATATTTTCACAAGATGTGTGCCCAAATTTAGTAAAGCCTTTTAATTTTATTTAGACTTGAATGTTGAACTAAAGACGTATTTGTTAAAGGTTGTATAAATTTTAATGCATGACCGATTCTCTAAGAAAATTGAAATTACTAAGCGAGTTCATTCTAAGACATGCGACAAGGAATCATTTTGGTGACGCAAGAAATGAAACTGTATATTCAAAAGACGACACAAAGTAACCAGTGAATTTAACCCACCGCTTTAGCTGTGTTTGCCTCTCAGCCCTCCAGACCTGGAGACGGTCGTCGAGCAGCTGCCTGAAGCGACGGTTTCTGTCCCGTCTACGGCACAGCTCTGTCCACTCTCCCTCCGGCGTCGTCTGATCAAAGTTGGTAATAAATATCATTGAAGAATGACATAGTGCAACAAAGTTTAGACGAAATAATAACGTTTTGAACACAGTAAATGATATGAACGCTCTATCACGATTTCAGTAATATTCTTAAAAATAAAACTCACAATGTCTGGTCAATTAACTGTTATAATTTCATCCCTAA
>JACJUY010016113.1:0-10584 GCA_014220935.1 Platorchestia sp. MABIK | reverse complement strand
GCATGGAGTCCTGGAGCCCAGAGTTCATGGAGTCCTGGAGCCCAGAGTTCATGGAGTCCTGGAGCCCAGAGTGCATGGAGTCCTGGAGCCCAGAGCTTCATTTGTAAGTGTTTAGGAGATGAAGAATTATTTACCTATTTTACTCGTCAGGAGGTCTTAGAAGCCAACTTTGCCTACGCCCTCTTTCGTTAATTCGAAGTTTGCCTGCGAGTAGTTTGGAATGGATTTTTATATTCACTGACTGCGAGCGCGAAATTTATGAGACGGTGGCCTGCTACCACGTCCGTACCATCTGTGACGCTCATTTTGGTGTCCGGGGTCGTGAAAATAAAAGCTAATATACAGTACATAATGTTGTATGTACACAGCGTGTCCACGAAAAATGTGTCCACTGATTTCCAATGACAAACAAACATCGGCATCTTAGGATGCTTTATTTCCAATCAATCCTGATACATATGAGGTTGAGCATTGGTTTTTCAAATGCCTTATAACTAACACTACATATAGGACACCATGACGGTTTCCCTCGTAAAGCCGGTACCCATTTCCGACACCTGGGTTGAGTGGGGTATTGGGCTTGAGCTTTCCCTTATACCCAACGGGGAAAATCGCCGCGCCAGCGCCGGGATACGAACCCTCGACTTCTACATGCAAGGGCGATCCCTTAACCACTGTGCCACTGCGAGCTAAAGTATCAGTGATACCGTGCACCAGTTTAATCCCGACATGTTTACTTAGATTTTATCCCTGCAAAAGCGTTGTTTCATAAACATAAGTATACGCCCACATGCGATATCCTAGATACATAATGTTATAAATATAATATTATAATTGTTATATACATTCTAGTAGCTCTTGTGAACTACTTGCATGCTGATCCCGCCTCTGGTGCCTTACAATAGCTTCTTGTTCCTGAGATAATCTTTCTCTCGCTCTTCTTTCTTGCTCTCGATTCAGTCTTTTCCGCTCGAGTGGACTTTCCATGCTTAAGCTTATTATCGTGCACTTGTACAGCAAAAACGAGTGCATTAATTTACCAGTGAGCTGAAACCAAGACCACGGGACCGTGACCAAGACCGCCAGTGCATAATTTCTTCCTATCCATTCTTATGAGCGTGACTGAAACATATAAATAAATATATAAGCCCACGACGGCCATTCTTAGAATTAGATTAGACTAGATCAGAAGCTAGACAATCTTGATGGTTGTTCTTAGCCTCTAGTGAATTGTTGTTAGTAGTGTTATTTGTAACAAATAATAGTATAGTTAGAAGTAGCATTATTTCATTTCTCTGAGTTGACGCTTCTGCTTAAGTTGTGGTTGCAACTTACTCATGAGACAGAGCATGACACCACCACATCCCTTGCAAGCAAAATCTTTTCAGTCCGTGTCCTTTCAGAGAGACTTCCGCTAGGAAACGTTGTCCATTTAGATCTAAGTTTTGTTTAGAGTTATAATATCGCACGACAGGGTTACTGCAACATCTTGCATTTCTCGTTTTTAGGGAGAATGCTTCTTTCGCTAAAAACCGATGCCTTTAAAGCTTCGTCATTTTGTTCAGAACTTTTATGGTTAGTTTATTCGAGCGAAGCTTATCATTTGTTCAATGGCCTGTTCATGGAGGTATCCATTGGCCGGTTCATGGAGTTGTTCAGTGGCCGGTTCATGGAGCTGTTCAGTGGCCGGTTCATGGAGTTGTTCAGTGGCCGGTTCATGGAGTTGGGTTACCCTATTTTTATGTCCAGGATTGGCTTCTAAACTTCAAATTGCCTCAGCTGGAGGTTGCTTAATTGATTTATACACTCGTGTATTGACCTAATGCTTTCAAATCGCGGTCTTGTGCGTCAAACAAAAAGGGGTTCCTAGAATCGGACTAGAATATTTGAGGAGCGCGTGAATTTGCTTGGCTCGTTGTTTCTTGTATCGTGGAGTTAAGTGCTGTGGTGGAGGAGTGTTCAAATTAAGGCGTGGCCACTCATAATAGTTATGATATTTTTGAAGCTGAACTACCTTATCAATTAGCAAACAGCACATGTAGTAGCTTCGCGATTATGTCACGGATTTCTATTCCCAGAAATTGTGAAGTAAAACCGTGCCCTGTTAAAAGTCGCAGCCAGCATGTCCTGCTGTAACTATTTTTAAATAGCAGGTGGCCGCAGCATCTAAATGACAGCAGAGGCTGCCGTGCTGTTCGCAAACTGTGCCGTTTGCTTTAAAGGCAGCTCATGCGGCCGAGTGGACGTTTCTGCGCCGCTGATGCGCCTCGCCGGCGCTGCCCGCCACGGGAATGGTGTGCTCATTGAAGGCTGCCTGCTTACATCGCCTATAGGGTTAATACTTTAAACTGCTTTCCTCTCTTAGGAGCGCCTTTGTTGCGGTTAAACAACGGAGTAGAAAACTAATGTAGAGGAGGGATTTTTATAGGGTTAATACTATAAACTGCTTTTCTCTCTTTGGGACGCCTTTGCTGCGGTTAGGGAGTCTTAAACTTACATCTAATCTAATTTATTATAAGCTGTAGCGAGTTTTTTGTTTGCTCTCATCGTGACTTCTTAGTCAGCATAAGCAATAATTGCATCGGGATTGGCGTGGAATTCCGGCAGAAATTCTGCGTATGACAGAGAGAGAGAGAGAGAGGCTTATCAGACGACGAACTTTTATGTGAAGCGAGGGAGATGAATTAAATTATTTGTAAGTGAACAGTCGCTCCTATTTTGAAGTTTTTTAAGTTTTTTCAAAATTGTTTAACGTTTAATTGAAACAGAACATTGGTGTCGTGTCCACCAACATTTGGGCGACATGGTGCAAGTGCGATGCAAGAACTGGGGCCTGTAGCTTCAGCTCGGTCATCTATTGTCTTCTTGAGGAGATTATCTCGAGGCAATTTAGGTAATCTTCGTAGAGACGCAAATGCCGGGCAGTCACGCACCTCTCCAAGCTAATCGCCTTTGACCTGCGTCAAATGCACGTAACTTCTCACCAAGGCGATGGAGTGAGTAGCAGCGCCACACACAACTTATTCATCGCCATCTCGAGCGGCGCTTCGATCACATACAAGAATATTTCATGTAAAAGCGACGCTGTCCAGTTCTTCGAACGATGTTAAGCAAAGGAGAGGCTGACGGGAGATAGGGCGCTAAAGTCAAACGATGAAAATTACAAAATTTTGGCGTTTGAGAACAAAGAAATGAAGTAAGCTGTGGTACTGGGACAAATATATTCCAACTGTATCCCGTTTTGTCAACTACAGAAAATAAACCTAGCATGAATTCTCTAAGGATACTTCAGAGTAAATAGTTTCATTAAAAGTGAAATGCCTCAATAAAATTAATAAAAATAAAGTAAAAATGAAATGAAACATAGACGGTAAACAAATAAAATTGAATGGCATGTACGTAGTGCACATTACCATACCACAGGTGTGTTACGTTTTGTGAAAGATAAAAAATAAAGCACATGAATTCTTTGAAGATCCTTGAATGGACTAGCTTCCAATAAAAATTAAATATCTTGATAAAATAAACAATAATAAAATCAAAATTATAATTACCTATAAAGTAAAAAGGAATTGAAAGTTATGGCATAACTCCACAGCGTCTCTGGCCTCTCCTGCACTGAGAGCCACACGTGCCACAGCAGCGCTACGCTCCCGTGTGCCTCAACAGCGCTACGCTCCCGTGTGCCTCAACAGCGCTACGCTCCCGTGTGCCTCAACAGCGCTACGCTCCCGTGTGCCTCAACAGCGCTACGCTCCCGTGTGCCTCAACAGCGCTACGCTCCCAAAACAGCTGAGACAAATTGCTGTGGAGTTGGAATTATTCCCTGTCCTATTCCTTGACTTGCTTCAGAGTTGCAGTGTTGTTGGCTGACATAAATACCCGCCATGTTGCAGTGCGGGTACAGCGTAGTACAGAGCACCGGGGTGTACTTCCGCAGTACTGTGGTACTGCAGTGCTGTAGTACCGTGGTACTGTAGTACCGTGGTACTGTAGTACTGTGGTACTGTAGTACTGTGGTACTGTAGTGCTGTAGTGCTGTAGTGCTGTAGTACTGTAGTACTGTAGTACTGTAGTACTGTAGTACTTTAGTACTGTAGTACTGTAGTACTATAGTACTGTAGTACTATAGTACTATAGTACTGTAGTACTGTAGTGCTGTAATACTGTAGTACTGTAATACTGTAGTACTGTAGTACTGTAGTGCTGTAGTACTGTAGTACTGTGGTACTGTAGTGCTGTAGTGCTGTAGTACTGTAGTACTGTAGTCCTGTAGTGCTGTAGTACTGTAGTACTGTAGTACTGTAGTGCTGTAGTGCTGTAGTGCTGTAGTGCTGTAGTGCTGTAGTGCTGTAATGCTGTAGTACTGTAGCACTGTAGTGCTGTAGCACTGTAGTACTGTAGTACTGTTGTACTGTAGTACTGTAGTACTGTAGTACTGTGGTACTGTAGTACTGTAGGACTGTAGTACTGTAGCACTGTAGTACTGTAGTACTGTAGGACTGTAGTACTGTAGCACTGTTGTTCTGTAGTACTGTAGTACTGTAGTACTGTGGTTCTGTAGTGCTGTAGTACTGTGGTACTGTAATACTGTGGTACTATAGTACTCCAGTAGTACGATAGTACTCCAGTAGTACCATAGCACTCCAGTAGTACCATAGCACTCCAGTAGTACCATAGCACTCCAGTGATACCATAGTACTCCAGTAGTACCATAGCACTCGAGTAGTACCATAGCACTCCAGTAGTACCACAGCACTCCAGTAATACCATAGCACTCCAGTTGGANGTTGGCTGAATGTTGATAGTGTCGTGTGTAGTGTTGGCTGAATGTTGATAGTGTCGTGTGAAGTGTTGGCTGAATGTTGTATGTCTGATTTTTTCCGGTGAGTTGATTTCCGGCGTGAAAGTCAATTTTCTTGTGGAACTCGCATATAATTTTGGTTTCATGTTGTTAAGAAAGTGCATTTATCAGCTTTTATATTTCGAATGGTTGGATATCAATTTCCAATGTTGCTACATTTAACTAAACTGATAAATAATTGCCCTACCAATTTTAATGGTGTCAACCATACCATTAATTATTAGGCTGAAATAATGTAGTGACAGCAAGTTATTGTACATTCGTGTACAAGACAGAACAAAGTATTTATTGTGCATCAAGACAGAGCTTATTATACGAGCATATTTTTATGATTTTATGTAGGTATTCTGTCCCATAGATTTACTCTTGAAAAAACAGGTTCAGTAGTCGGAGACAATTTTCAAAGGGACTACTGGAACTTGTGCTCTAAATCTTTTGATTAGGTTAATTGTAAAGAACTTCGTGGCTCCTTGGGTGCGTAAAAAGTAGTTCGAAAATGCGCGGGCTTATCCGAACGGCTTCTGTGACAATATTGTTCAAACATTTAAATTCTCGCACTAAATATGAATTTTAATTGTACCCGTCAATTTCACAAATTAAACTCATTAATAAACTAAATAAACGAGTCCAACGAAGAATATTAAACCTATCAAAAACATGGAACTATTATCGAAATTATTGCACGCTATCAACTATCCTATGAAGGACTAGCAGAAAATATAAAAATCTTCCCAAATTATTAGCCCCTTTCGTGCGCACTCTCCTGCGGATGACATCAAATGAAAGGCCTACAGCGCACACCGACCCCAATATGACTCGATTAAAATCTGCTTGCCACACACGAATGAGCTTCGCTATGTTAGAGTTGAATTTTATTCAATAAGATTGCGATCTATGTGTTATATGATTTCAATTTTTGTTACCGAAACTCGGCGAGCTCCATTTAAAAAAGTTATTTTGCAGCTTGTAGTACGCACGTGTGGGTCAATATTGATGTTTTGTCGGCTGTTGTTGTCTCGCTTTATTTTCTACATTCATTATGGATGTACGATATTCTATCGCAATTAGCTCACATTAACGGACGTTATCTAAGAACTTCGTTATCTAAGCGTGAAAAAAATTGTATTTTCAACTTGAAAAATTTCTTGCAGAAAATTTGCTCTTGAATGAATATAATATTTGAGGCTAGAAATTTTTTGTTGAAAGCTCGAATCTTTTGTGTAACTGAATGAACCAGACGACAAAGTATGATACTCTGGAGAAATGATAATGTCATGTCCATTAAGGAATCTAAAAATGTTATTCAAGAATGCGACTTACATGAACGGGATCAAACTACGTGTGCAAAATTTATTTTATCTTCCTCTCTTGTAAATGACTGAAAATTGGCCTTGTCATCCATGCTTTTGTAGGAGGTTTACTGAGATGCTCCCGGAAACTGCATTATGATGAGCATCGGCTGTCCTAAATTATGATTCAGGTTTATGAACCGTTTGTCATCCATTTCCGTGTGATTTCCATAGGGTTCAGGTCTGCAGAACAAAAGGAAATGAACCCAAGATTTGCATGTAGCTGATCTAAATAAAAACCTCTATGACTTTCGTGTTTCATATGGATAGCTACATTGTCTTATTGGCAAGTCACACAGGACAATGCGCAGTCCCACGCACGCGCCAAAGTCTAAACACTTTGATTGCAATTAGTTACACTCAAGTGTAAGATTCAACTCAAATTTGAAGTCAAATGTAGTAAGCAATTTTGAAAGCAGTAAACATGAACTGGATCGTGTCTTTCTTTAGCTTTAACCCAGTATTTACGAAAATTGAGTTTGTGACTACTGGTCGGTCAGAAGCATTATGAAAATCCCCTCCGCAGCCAACGGTGACGCACGTTGCGGTCAGAGCTTTAATGTACCCATGTGCTGTTTGGCGACTCTCCATGAGCTACAATCCAACTATTTCGTTGTAGGGAAAGTCATCCCAGACCATGAGCACGTTTCGTGCGAAGAGACCCACCGGTGGTCACGGAGGGAATTTTCACAATGCTGCTGACCGAACTGCAGTCACTTACTCAATTTTGATGAATGAAAGGTGGTTTATGAAGGCCTGATGCAGTTAATAGTTGCGTTTCTAATAATTGCTCACTATAATTGACTTAAAATTTGAATTGAGTGCTAAACTTGAGTTTAACCCATCGCAGGAAACGTGTTTTCGATCTTCGATCCTCCTCAGCTTTTCACTAAGTGCATTCCACACCTCTGTACTCCCCTGCGTACCAATAATGTTACAACGGAAATTGTTTTACACCACCTGCAACATTTTTGTAAACAAGTGTATCACAACTTTTTCGGAAGCTGACAACAGTTTCGCAATGGTTAATTTATTTGCATCAGCTCTCAACGAAAGATCATTGTCTATCTACAATTTGTCCCCGATCAGAATTCGTTTTAATTTTACCTTTCACTCCTCAGGAAAATAGATATTTATACTAAAAATTTGTTTTGATCCATCGTTAATGAATCCTGTAATTGCACTGATTGATTAATGCACACTTCATGAGAGCGCCGTGTTTTCCTAACTCTGTCCCTCAATTTTGGCAAGTCAAAATTTAATAATTTCAAGACTTCCTGAATTGAACATATGATGTTGCACCTACACATTTGATTGCATAATGAGAATTTACCTAGTTAATTGTGAATCGCTTTGGCTGATCTTTCAATAAATCCATAATTCACATTTTGAAATTTGCTACTAGCTATAAGTATTTCAGTTTTGAGCGAGTTATAAAATTTTGTTCACCTGTATACCATTGGATGGAATCTCGAGAGCACGTTTATATCAGCGAGAAAATTACGGCGCAGAAATGTGTGGAGGGAGATTCAACTGAGATATCTGCGGGAGATCAGAGCAAAAATTGATTACTTGAAGTTGGATCACTTACCTTCCCTCTAATTGGAATTCTTTGAAGCGTTTGGCAATTCCAGATTAACGCATCACGCTCCGATGTACGACAATGGCGGCCGACGGAAAGACGCGGCCAGATGCAGGCTACAAAGAAAATTTCATCCCTTGAGTAAGAGGAATATCCCCTAAATTGAGAATAAGCTTCCGCGTTTTAAATTAGATTCAGACGTTTAGAAAAATTTGAAAATTGATTCCTTAAATTCTTGGACGTTTAATGCACAAATGTACGAGAAGAGACTGTGATTTCAATCACAGATGATGATGCTGTGTTATTATCGACGAATTTGACTCACCTGGCGTCAGAATTGCACTACTCCGGAGTGATATGGTACTACTGGAGTGCTATGGTACTACTGGAGTGCTATGGTACTACTGGAGTGTTATGGTACTACTGGAGTGCTATGGTACTACTGGAGTGCTATGGTACTACTGGAGAACTATGGTACTACTGGAGTGCTATGGATACTAATGNACTACACACGACACTATCAACATTCAGCCAACACTACACACGACACTATCAACATTCAGCCAACACTTCACACGACACTTTCAGGTCAACTATGCGCTGTTATTAGATCACGTCTGACATGCTCATTCATGCGTCTATTTCCGACATCAGTTTTTACGTTTAATCGTCTGATCTCGGAATGCCGAATCGTTGTAGCTTCACATGAATGGTGAAATTCGTCGTGGACATTTTTACTTTGCCGCGCATCTCCTTACACAATCATAGATGAGATCCTTCCCCTGCACGTTGGCTTACAGCCGCGTCGAGATTTCATTTCCAATTTGAGTGTGGATCAAAATATTTTTCAATGTTCACCTCATTGTGCATGTTTCAATTATTACGTTTTCTCTCTTTAATAATTCCAAACAAACTTGTTTTGTACAATCACGGCAGGAAATATTCACCAACTTGCTGCTAAGCTCACTCATCCCCATTGCAGGGAGTCCATTGTCTCCAAATCAGCCAAAATCAAGATTAGAAAAATTTCAAATGCGTTTCTTAAGTGAAACATTGATATACTCCCGTAAATCTCATAAACAGTTTTGTCAATGTTATCGTCAATATCTATTCAAAGCTTTTTAAAGATTTCGTGATTTATTCATACTTAATCATGGATGTAACTAACTATTCTTTTTGGCTTTTCTCAACAAATTGCAACAAGAATTCTCCACAGCGAACGTATTTTCCCTCGCGAAATGTTGTTGTCGGTGTTGATTTCCCAGCTTACGTGGCACGGTCACTTCGATTCGTAAATAAATATCGCAAGGTGCAGATTTTGTTTTTACTTGTTGGGTTCGACTCTGAGCTCCATGCTTTCATCGCACGTCGACGCCCAACATATTTGACAGCCCCGCTGCAGCTGCTCAAACATTGTTGTTCATTATTTGCATGCTTCATGCCTCCTATTGTCTCAACTTCTCCTGATTTCCATTAGGCTTAGCCATTCATACCTTGTTTTCTTCCATTTCATCCCTCCCACGGTAGGGTGAGATATTATTATTGTCTCTTTCGATCTTCCTTGCCTTTAGTTTTGCTCTTGAGCAATACCAATGAAAATAATATCTTTGGAATGGTTTAACCCAATTATAAAATGTTTTTACTCGAACTCCGCCCGCTCAAGAGTTTTATCGCCTCTTTTCAGAAAGTATTTTTTCTCAAGGCCAAGGTCTACGAGACATGTCAACGTCTTTCTCTGGAGCTCGCTTTACTTCAACAAACGAGCTTCCCTCGCCTGCTGCTGCGCTGAGGTGCCAGCGTCTGTAAGCCTCCCTCCGGCCTTGGCATAAAGGATGTTTTAGTCCAATCAAGCCTGATCCATATCATCTTGTACATTGGTTTTTCAAATGCCTTGTACATAACTAACACCAGGATGCAATGACGGCGACCCCCCGCTCAAGCCGGTACCCCTTTCCGACACCTGGGTAGAGTGAGGTACTGTGGCTGAGTTCTCCCTTTTCCCAATGGGGATAACACCGGGCGGCACTGCCGGGATTCAAACTGCCGACCCTTCCCGTGAAGGGCGCGGTCTTAACCACTCGGCCACGGTGACCACGATGTGTAAAAAACATATTCATATAAAAGCTTCCCAAACTCATTCCATCTTTTTCGTTTACTGCGAACATGAAAAGTTTGTCCCTTACTTCCACCTCTACCAAATAACGTCACCCAAAATATTACCATGCAGATGTATTTTATTTTGCAGTAATGCATGGCACAAGATCACCGTATTTTGAAATTGTCTTCAAAATTTTGATGAGCCGCCAGAGTGCCTGTCGTTTTGCCTGCGACAGCCGAGCGAGCCCGAGCTAATCCGAGAGGATACGAGCGCTGCCATGTCCGTAGTTCTCCGCCTCCGAGCCCTCGTCGAAAATCTCACATCGAATCTCTGACTGTGCCTTATTTATTCCTGGATAAATTTTTCGTTAAGCTCAGAGCAATATTGCGCCGCGCTGCCACTTTTTCGTTTGGACGTCGCAATAAATTCGCTGACAATCATTGCCTCAACGCGTGGGTATTGGCAGCGCCACTTGATGTTGTCCAATATTGCGCGTTGCTGATGAAGCGGCCGCACTCAGCGAGCCCGACAGAGGGCGCTGCAGTGAACACTGTGATACACTCATTGAGCTGGTGACTCGGTGCTGGTGTGGGACGGTGTGCTTTGTGACTTGTGGGACACGGGCTGTGTGTGATTAGAGGGAGTGGAGGTGTGGTGTACTGGGTGGAGGTGTGGTGTACTGGGTGGAGGT
>JACJUY010016109.1:30566-40767 GCA_014220935.1 Platorchestia sp. MABIK | reverse complement strand
CTTTCTCAGGCCGCCGTCACACGGAAGCCAAATGATAACGTTTCGTCGTAATTATCGTAGTTTATCGTAGTTTATCGTAGTTTATCGTAGTTTATCGTAGTTTATCGTAGTTTATCGTAGTTTATCTACAGTCAACGGCACCAATTGGTCTGGCCAACGCCAAGCAATCATTAGATTTCAGCCTTAGTTTGAGACCAGCTTAGTCATACTATGATTTCCGATTCTGAAATCATGGTATGAATAAGCTGGTCTCAAACTAAGGCTGAAATCTGACGGTTTCGCGGCGTTGGACAGACCGATTGCTGCCGCTGACTATAGAAAATTATGACGAAAAGTTACCATTTGGTGTTCGAGAGACGGCGGCCTATCAGTCGTAATAAACACGGCGCTAGGATTTAGGCGAAATATTTTATTGTAAAATACGAAAAACAATTCTACCAAATATCTTCTATTGGAGAGATTATAAGCTCTCCAATTTAAAACAGCTTTCGTTGAAATAGGGATATCATTTGAATATTTCACTGTACATGTGCTGGTTGTTCGACTTGAAGCTTTCGTTAAGCGAAATATTTCACTTCCGAGATTTTCTATTTAGTCAGATATTACCGAATACATTGGAATTTATTGTCGATTCGTTTGAAAATACTCAACTCTACTAACGATTTGCTGGTTAATTTTACGTATCTGCCGACGCGTAGTTAGGTTATCGCATGAAAGACTAATGCACTGACATCTCACCAACTTGTTCAATGTAATGTAGATAAGATGGGTTGGTTCGCTTATTTAAATATGTTTCTGTCCATCCACCAACAGCAATGTTATCTTATGTTGTCTATAACTTTCACTTATTTAGTTCTGTCAAAAATGATGCATTTCTTATTCTAATCGACTTCAACGCATAAACTAACATGTGTCGACCTCTCCATCACGAAATAATTACACGAAGGCAATTATAGGTTTGTTACAAAATTATGATCTGATTAACACACGGTCGGAATTCCATTGTTCTCATCTTTGGCATGCATTTCTTCACGTCGGTACCTTGGACATCATGCTTTGTATAATGCGAGGATACTCTCGTTTTGCACAAGCCTGAAATTAACCAAGATTCAGTCATTTCAGTACAATGGAAGTAAAATTTTCAAGTTGCTGACAGTAAATTCGTATGTAACGAAAACGACTCTTCCCATTGTTATCTTCGGTTATAAATGACGCCTTTCATTTCAATTTTACATATTAACAACCAGTGTTTCAACTTATTTGTCAACGTTTCTTTTCTACATTACTAAATCCCAGCCCTTAGCCTGACCCTTGATGGCAGCTCGCCAGATGTAATGTTACCACGCCGGATGTTATCAGCGGAGTGATGGTTGGACTTTAGAGATGCACCGAGCAGACTAACGCCTTCGGAAGTACAGTCGGGAAAAGAAGTTTAAAGATGGGACGAGTTCCAGTGCTTTGATTGATGATGGATGACTTGTTCCATTTGATCAGTTTAGCTTCAAGAATTTGTAGTCGACTGTAATCTGGTTCGTGACGCAATATTTTAGTTTTATTCAGCAAATTTTCCAGAGCTAGAACCCTGTTGTGTTTTTTTTCATGATTTTATGGACTTGCAGAATTTAACTGCATAACTAGACGTCTTGAGGGGTAGTAGTTCTTGCGCCGATGGACGAGCGATTGTAAAGCAACAGTTCTTATCAATTCATTTAAACTCGAACGCGACATTTGTTAGTTTTAAGGGTGGAAATTTAGTGTTCTGATTGTTCTTGGGGATCAGGCCGGTGATGGTATGGCTCTTGTAGTAGATCAAGGCAGGCCCTAGACGGTCAATCATTTCAATCAAAACTTTACGCCATTGCTTGTATGAAGCATGATGACCGTCTAGAAGCGATTGAGCCAAGCGTTGACGGTGATAGATAGTTTGAATGACGCAAGCTCAAGCACTGATGCATGACCTTCTAGGCCAACTCTAATACAGCATTCCGTTAATTTTCTCTGAATTGAAGAGTACTGAATCCTATTTCTCTATCTTAGGTAGTAATAAATTTAGTAAAATATTAAAGCTCTCTTGGTACATGCTAATAAAGTTCTTATTGTCTTCCGGTTCCGTTTCGAACAGAACGTTGAGTTAATGCTCATCAGTTAAACAGTTTCTCATTTTGTACCACGCCCTAGACCAGCGTCGTTTCCTCTTTACTTGTTTTTCCCGCTTGAGGGCAACTGTAGTCAAAGCGAGAAAAGCCAAATTTGTATTGGAAATTATTCTGAAACTCCTCACGACAGACTTTACTCTTCAGGAAGTCAACTAAAAATGGGTTTTGATGAAACCGGTTGAAGGATTGATTGAAGGTCGATTACGCTTACGTCATACGATTGACAGCATAGTTTGATCAATCAATCAGCTTGATCGTCTAGGGCAGTGGTATTCATTGCACGGCTCGCGTTGACTCAATTCATGGCTCTCGAAAAATTTACAAATTAATTAATTAATCTATAATTTATTTAATATACGCTAACTTGCGGTAGCTGCGGCTCTCTCTATCAGTGCGTTTATTAACCGAAGTGGCTCTCTTGCAAAAATTAGTGAATAACACTTCTAGGGCCTGCTTAAGATGAATATTGATTTTGGTAGTATATTGTGTGGGTTGATATCATTCACTTCGTCATGCAAGGGGCATTTCACTTTTTCTAGAAATTTCTCAGGATGTTGTCGAACAAGAAGTTGGAGTAGCCGTTGTTGATTAATGTTTGATTCAATTTCGCAATGCTTGCATGAAAGAGCCCCCAGGAAGAAGACATCTTGTAGATGCGGTGGATTGAAGATTTACCCTCTTGGCACGAAAATTCAAATAATTTAGGGAAAAATTTCATAAGAAAAAGTTGTCAGTACCCTGAAATATCAGGAAAATTGCCCCAGTGTAAGTTTTTTCCCTTAACCCTCTAGAACCCAAATTAATTTCCGCCATTAAAATTTTTTCTTTTTTGCTTCTGATGAGTAATTTATAGTCACTTCAAGTAATTTCAATGACTGGAAAACAAAATTTCAGCGTAGTTTAATTTTTATTCTAAAGTCCTGTATGAAGGACATTGGGTCGTTAGGACATGCCAATTGGAATACAACAGAGTGGTACAAAAACACTTCTCTCAATTAAAACCACGGTAAATACAGTTGAAATACGTCCGTTTTTGGTATGGACTGCACATTTCACACATCGAAAATTAAAAAAAATAATGAACATATTTCAAAAATTTGTATAATTTCGAATGAGAAGGAAAATTGTAGATGTGTATCATAAATACTTATTGAGAAAAAGACCATCAAAATGAAACAAAACAATATCTAAATCAGGTGAAATCTAATGGGGCATGTCTAGAGCCTCTCTCAATTGTCATTTATAAGTGAATTTTTTTCTGGTACAATTCTCCACGGTGTTCTTTCTGCTGACGTATTGCACATAGTTATATATGTGTCATGATAAATTCATAAACAAACTTTGTATAAGGCTCAGCTAGTTCAATTGTCATAGAAGCATCTTCAACATCGCATCAGCATCTGTTTCTTTAGCAATAACGTCTGCAATGCGGCATGTAGGAGAGTTAGTATAGAATCTGGGTGGATCCATTATTACATAAAAAATTTGGCGTAACGACCTAATGTCCTACATAAAGGACATTAGAAAATTTACTCTACAACTCTACAAAACCTAGTTATTTGATTGAAAAGTATTTTCAAAGGAATGTTGAATGGTTTTTGTACGTGCATGAATTATTGTGGCACTCTCTATTCGCTATTAACAAAGAAATTAACACAAATATGCAAGGTGTATGATTACCCACAGGGATTTCACGCTCCACTAAACTAAGAAGCTCGTGACAGTCGAGTGAGCAAAATATTATGGCACACTACACTCATTTATCAAAGCATGACGTCTCTTCTCTTCACTAACATGCATTACTGCTTTAAAAGGCTCACCTGAACGAAAATAAATGGGATTTTTCTCATGTCCTTCAGGAAGGACGGTGGGTCATAGAGGGTTAAGCAAGCACCTACTTCTTTATTCTAATTTAAAAAATTATAACTCGTCTAAGTTTTATGCTTCTCGAGGGAAATTTTCGACATTGAACATAATTTTTTAAAATTTATGATGAAATAATTTGTAAGTTTTTGCCGGAACTAATCAGAAAACGAACGATGGTAAGTAAAATGTCATTAAAGTTAATTAAAAGGTTAGTTAATTAGGTTAATGAAAAGGTTAGTTAATTAGGTTAATTAAAAAGGGTATTGAATGACGTTCGGACACTGTGGCCTGAACTTAAAGGTAATCAATGATAATTTTCGATAACAGGTGTCACGAGGCGACTTTCGGTTTTACGCCTTGAATGTCGCGAAGATGGACTTTAAACCTCCAGATAAGCCGAAGGGAAATGGCAAATACAGAGCTGAAAGGTTAATAGGAAGTGAAAAAAAGCTCTATGGAAAATAGAAACAGTAAGAGTTCTATATCTTTACACTAATGCACCAGACTCAACACGGGAAAATGACAAATACTTTGAGATCATTTCACTCAATTTATTTCATTTTAAGTGCAAACACGCTCAAGTGCACAAACACCGTGGGTCTACAGGTGAGCTCCGAAGACCCGTAATTTCTTGCTTCTCATTTTTTGCATCCCCGTCATACTTACTGGTGAACTGCTCTGAGTTCAACTCCGGCTGCGATGGCGGTATCCCCAACTTGGCCTTTGAGTTCATTGAGCGAAATGGAGGCCTTGCAACGGAAGCAGAGTACAACTATACTGCCATGGTAAAAACATCAGTGGTGGTATTTATATGCACGAGAATACAACGCTTTGGATGTAAAAGTTAGTTTAGGAGTGAGCTATTTCAAAATTGCACACCAGATGTAACAAGACGATGAGGTATCAGGAAGTTTCGTGTTTATGATTAATACTTTT
Organism: Platorchestia sp. MABIK; assembly: GCA_014220935.1. Taxonomy (NCBI): domain Eukaryota; kingdom Metazoa; phylum Arthropoda; class Malacostraca; order Amphipoda; family Talitridae; genus Platorchestia; species Platorchestia sp. MABIK. Next base: position 35,809 of record JACJUY010016109.1, on the reverse strand, counting down.
GTTGCTTACATGCCCGGGTCACTAGTGGCTTTTATCCGCTTCAAAGAAGCCTTTGTTCAAAGCAACGAGTCTTACGTTTTTTCAATAAGTAAAGAAACATTGCCGCACCTCGGATTAATCGAAGAAAGTAATCCATTTGTTATATATTTTTTCGTACTTTAAAAATTTTCAATTTAACTTATTTGAGCGGTAATGCACTGCGAAGACAAAGAGTCGAACAAAAGTGTTTTCATTCGCTACATTTCTACAAAGAATGTTATTTCCACGCATTATGAAATGGATGAAATTCATTGCTTCGGATTTTAAATTCACTCAACACCTTCACATTCCGAATCATTTGTTTTCGTTTGTATGCACTTCTACTAGGTTACGGATCGCCAACTTTATGATTTATTACTCTTTGTGTTAAATCGAATATTCATCCTCTTTGATAGCTTCATTTTTTTCTAGCATGGTAGTCACAAATTTTCAGCAAAGATCTTTGTCTTTAAAGACCCTCAATTTTCTTCACCTTTGTTGATTCAAATTTTTTAACATTAATCATTGTCTTTATCGACTGCAATTTTACTTGGGGTTGACAATTCCCAATATTAAGCTTTACCTTTAATGGTTTTAATTCTCTCTAACTTAAGAGTTGACGATCCCTGGCGTTAATCATTGTCTTTGCCACGGAATTATGATGTTTTATTCCTCAATCATGTTAACCCATTCCGTACCATCGGGACTTTAAAGTCCCACTTTTTTACCATAAATATTTCAATGTTTTTCGATGTTTTTCACGAACAGTGATAATATAGTGGCCAAGAGAGATAGAAGAACTCATTATTTATAGACTTACAGCCCGAAGTGATGTTATCCCTTTGCACACTGAGCTTCTGAACATCGCACAAAGCGAAGGAATATTGGGAGCGGCTGAAAAGTTGTTTCCTCTTATACAAGTGAATAATTTTAACTAATGGTTTTGTGCTCATTGACAGGTCTAGTACCAAGTATTTATCCATAAAATGTTTTATTTGAAAAATTTATTTATGTGCTGATAATCATCAATTTAAATTTGTGGGACTTTAAAGTCCCGGTGGGTTTCCGAGGGCTCAGTGATTTTATTTTTTTTTTTTGCGCTTTTTCAAGTCTTCCATTTTTGACCAAACCAGTATGATTGTTTCAAGTCGAAGAACCTCACTAAAATGAAAATCTAGACCTGCTGTTCGCCCCCGACGACGTGTTGGAGGAAAAGAACACAGAGGAGTACCTAGTATACCTGCAACCAACCGCCTGACCAGATTGGCGACACTGACTGTGACGAGGATGATGAGAATGTTCAGCCTGTGAACCCAGATATCCTGCCTCGCTTCATTCTACTTGCTCCTCATGAAGTGGACAACGTGATCACCAAGACGCCTCTGATTATTGGCGTGAAGGGAATTGACACTGACGACTAGGGTGATACCAGTCCCCCCAGAGGGGATCACTTGGAAGATAACGAGACAGAGAGCAGAGAGAAGGAGAGTAGTGAGGCAGTTGATGCAACTGCTTGTCGAGGCAGAGCTGCACATGCAGCCCGTCGTACCCGAGGTGGCCGTGCTCTTGAGGGCGAAATACCACAGGCTGTATCAGCATACGGATGGCGGCCATAAGAAGGACAAAAGGAAGGTTGGCACAGGGATCCATGAGTTCAAGTTGGACGAGAATAACCCAAACTGGCAGCACCTTGAGAGCATCGTTATTGACTCTCCCCTACGGTTCTACAAATAGATGTTGCCAGACGAGTTCATGGAGCAGGTCATTGAGCAGCCTAGGCTCTATGCCGAGCAGCCCAAGAGCAAGACATGGGCCAAATGACAGAACGGTCTAATCGTGAACAACGTGCGTATCGTCGAGGGGAGTCATGCTGCTCTCTGGGTACAACTCTTTGCCCTCCCGCCACCTCTACTGAGAGCAGAGGGACGACGTGTACCACAAAATTGTTGCGAAAAACATCAGAAAAACCAAGTTTGAAGGATTCTCAGTTGCCTTCACTAGGCCAACAATGGTCAAGCCAACGATGTCGGGTAAGAGAAAGTCCGGCCAATCTTCAACAACCTCAACAAACAGGCCTCCAAACACTCTAACCTCATCCGTTTTTTTTCCGTCTACGAGTCAATGATCCCCAACTCAGATCGCCACAACACAAAGCAGTTCATTAGGGCAAGCCAATCAAGTTCGGCTTCAATGTGTGGGTCATCTGCTCAGCTGACGGCCTGGGTTTGTACTTCGAGCCCTACTTCGGGGCCGACACCTTCATCCTCGACATCGGGCTCGGACGGGGTCCTAACATGGTAATGAGCTTAGTTGAGAAGGCCGGCGTGCAGCGTGGCGCTGCGATATGCTTCGAAGGCTTGTTCACTTCCTCTCCCCTGCTGCAGAAATTGTTAAACCTCGGCATTGGCGGGACAAGGACCATCCGAAAGAACAAGCTCCACCGCGTCCCCCTCCCCGATGCTAAAACTGCCCAGAAGATAGAGGGGCGCCTCTAGGTGTGTGTACAAGGAGGACGAGGTATGTACGGTCTGGAGGGAAAACAGGCTGTATAAGTGGCGACCAACATCCACAGCGTGACCAAGAAAGCCGAGGAAGGGGCGATGAACCCACCCAAGGGTAAGCCAAAAGGTACTTCAAGGAAGCCTGCGAACAGATCTTCATCAACAGGTCTGACTTGATCGCTCATCAACGAGCAGGTCAGTAAGTAGACCCTGTACCACGGGATGGTGGCCCTGTACCGCTGCTCAGTCAAGAAAAAGAAGTGGTGGCTTGGCTTTGTCCGCTGGTCCATCAATGTAGCGGCCGTAAACGCCTGGCGCCTGATGAACATGGCCCTCAAGGCACATGGCATTGCCTTCAACAAGCGTCAGCACACCCATCTCAACTTTGTCAGGAATCTGGTGGAGGGGCTCGTCAGGTGATACGGTAAGTATTCCCTCACCCTTCATCCTAAGCCGGTGTGTGTGTCTACGCCACTGGACAATAAGCTGAAGATGTTCACGAAACCCTTCACCGATGTGAGGTACGACAACGTCGGCCACTGCATCAAGAGGCACGAGAAGGGGCACAGGGGAAGGTGCAAGAAGTGCACAGAGGATGAGCGCCCTGGCGACAACAGGTCCACTTATTCTGCCCCAAGCGAAATATGTTCCTCTATGTCGACTGCTTCTGGGAGTTCCACAACGAGTCATACGAGTAGGGCAGCAAAATGTTATGTGTGTGCAATTTGTTTTCTAAAAGGTAAAATGCTGTTTTTATTTTTTCAACAAAGATAAACATTTTATGAGACTATAATTTGTGTTCAATAAGTAAAAGTGCAGTAAAATGTAGTGTGTGTGCAATTTCATTACTACAGTCAACAGGAAACTCCATTTCAATCGGTTCATTCATCCTTAGAAAGTTCTGACAATGAAGGAATGAACCCTCGGAAACCCATTGGGACTTTAAAGTCCTACCTCGTAACACGTTACTCAGAGCTCGTAACGCGAAATCGCTTTGTTTGTCTCTTAATGGGACCTAAACTCCCTACTTCAGCAAATTTCATCAATCAGTTTTAATTATTTCGATGGGTGGTACGGAATGGGTTAATTTAACTACTGAAGTCAATATTTTACTATTGCATTGTCTCGAAATTTGAGAAATGAGTCTGAAAATGTGTCGACAATTTACCCAATCGCTAAGATTCCCTCTCATATATAAAATTCTTCTTTTAGGTCACTTCCTCTCGGTCCGGGAAGTTTTCCGTCAAACTCAACCCGTGATTCTATCCCGTGTTTTATCACGATTCTATCATAATGACTTTGACATTCCCCAGCATGGGGCTTGCCGATCCCGGACGGTGGGCAAGAGCGGCATCGCGTACGGTTACCAGGCATTCAAAAAGGGCGACGAGAACGCGCTGAAGAAGGCAGTCGCCCAGCGAGGCCCAGTTTCCGTGGCTTTCTCAGTGCTGGACGGCTTTTTCCATTACACTGAAAGTGAGCCTATGTTCAAATACATTAGCCTCGAATAAATAGATATCACTGATATTTCTCATCCTCTATCAGGGGGAAAGTAGCAAAATAGGGATAGCGTTTCACTTACTTAAGGAAGACGACCCAAAGATTTTCGGGTCCAATTGACCATTTTTTTTTGTTGGAAAAAGATTTTTAGGTGGTGGGCTATTGTGTCTCAAAATTTAATAAAACTACGGGCACCAGAACCCCCCTACCCCAAGAGGGGTGTAAGGGGACCAAAAATCATGAATTTGTAACCCCACACAAAGAGAAAACAAAAAGGAAAATGAAATATGGGTTTCTTAATTTGTTAGCAATGTTTCAAAGATTCCAAAGCTGTCTGGTTTTCTTGTAGCATGAAAACTCATTAACTTGTATTCATTTGATATATCAGTTAAAATGACATATAAACAAATGTTTTCCATTTTCTGGAAAATTTTGGCCAAAAGAAAAAAAAATAAATATGACAAAATGTATTTCTTTTTAAAAATTATAAAAAATGGTTTATTTCAGAAGAATCAGTCCACAAAAAAAATTACCACTCTTCCAGAAATGTGAAATGAATGTATTTTTTAAATAATTTATACATGTAATTTACAATTCAGGGTGTAAATGTTAAATTATGCATGTATATTATTCATAGTTGATAATACAACATGAATACTTCATTCAAGTGCCAAAAATTGTTATTATATTACACTTCAACAACAAATGTATGTTTTTTGGCCTTTTACGAAAAAACTCATTTTCGACATTCAAAAAAATAGAAGTCAGCGAGTTTTCATGCTAGGAAAAAACAAAGACAGTTTTGAAATCCTTGAAACATTTAGGACAAACTAACTTATCACGATTTCCCAATTTGTACATTTAATTTTTTATGACAGTTAAAAAAAACTTGTGTAGTTTAGTTAGTGATCAAAAATCGCAAATGAAAAGAAAACGCAAAGAAAAATAGAAAATTCGGATCAGCTAGGTTGTTTGAAATATTACAAGGATTTCAAAACTGTCTTTGAATTTGTTCTAGCACAAAAACTCTTTGACTTCTATTCTTTTGAAATATCCCTAAAAATTAACTAAAAACACATATATTAAATTGCTTAAAAAAACTAAGGCCTAAATCGAAAAAGTTATATGAGTAAAATATGTTTATTTTCAAAATATACATGTTACGATACGAGGCTAGGCCTGTCGGCCTCTCGTTACCGATTGAGGGATTTCAACCTCTATAGT
>JACJUY010016108.1:0-14279 GCA_014220935.1 Platorchestia sp. MABIK | reverse complement strand
GACCTGGCACCATGCCCAAAGTCCTGGCACTTGAAACAGCGACGGGGCCTTGGCACATACTGACGCACAGAGCATCTTGTCCAGCCTATGTCCACGGACTGTGGTAGTTGGCAGCGGTCAAAGGTGAGGATATAGATCGGCGAAGGCATCAAAACGCCTCGCTGAAATCTCTTGATCCGGTACAACGCCTTCACTTCAAACTGCTTCAGTTCCTCCAAGAGGCGTTCGTCGCTATACTGAGGGTGGTTGGCGTACCATACGGTACCCTTGCACTCATTAAGTTTTTCATGAGGAGAAACCTGTACGCCTACTCCCGCAAGGGACCGCAGGCCTAAAATAGCTGCACTTTGGTGTTGGTTACGCACCTCAACCAGTAGACCGCCGTTCCGGGTCTCCGTTACCTTCGCAGGTCTGCCACCAAGTCCCCTGCACAGGTGGCGATTAGCTTCAATCACGTCTACGTGGCTCATGGGCGATCCATTCTCGGTTTTAATAATGAAAAATCTCTTAAATTCCGTGGGTAGAGCTCTATTTTCGTTACCATCGGCACTGGCCAGGGGCTCTGCAAACAAATGTTGCCGCCGAACACGGCGCTTGTGTCGATGCGGTGGCACCCTTTGGCTCTGAGATGGGGGAAAGTAAGGTTAAAGACTAATATTCATCTTCTCAGATGGCCCAGCTTCAGCGTCACCACTCGCAAAAGATTGCGATGGTGGTTGCTGCGACAAAGGCAGAGTTGGGGGGTCCAGTACTTGTGTCCGTTTGTAGAGGCCGGGTCGTTACCAAAGGTGCAGTGGGAGGAATATCCATGTTGAAACAAAATTACGGTTTCACCCGTCACCCCGAGCCGGCAACAAGTTCGGCCGCCTACAAGGGGATCCCTGATGTCGGGCACACGCAGTCCCAACGGGATCGCTCGCTAGGTACAGGCATAGCAGTCAGGGTGACCAGGATCAGCAGGTTGATGCGGTTGACTAGTCGAAGGCGTGTTCCCGCACGTCGAAGACGTTTAAGCAGCCCCCCGCCTACTCAGCCGCCCCTCCCACTAGCCCTCGCCGCAAGCGACTTCAAACTGACAGGACGGGCCTAGGCTCCCGCCAGCCCCCAAGGAAAAGGTCAGAGCGTGCTCCAAAGAAAGCCAGGTCATCCGAAGAGAGAAAATCAGCACATATCCATATAGAAGGTCCAGGTCAGTAGGGTGGTCACATGCTGCCATCTCTCTTCGTCTGACCCCTCAACCCAGGCCACTCTGCCATGGTTGCACCTGGGCAGCACAGCCCTGGGTATCATTAAGGCACGCAAGCCCCCTCCCTGCGACAAGGGCGAGATGGCGCGAGGGGGTTCAACGTCTGAAAACGGTTTTTGGAAGTGTAGGACATGTCCGCAAGGGGCTTCTAAGAACTGAAATTTTGATACTTAACTTTCAACAGTGAAGTTTGTCATCTAAAAATCAGATATTGTATTACTTGACTGCATCATGTGCAGAGTTTTTCTACATCCAAACCCGACGAACATCTCGTAAGACCACACACTGTTGTTGTGCAACGACGGTAAATACATTTTTCAACCATATATCGGACATTCATTGCAACCACTGTATACGGTTTTACACCATCGTGATAAATGAATATCAGACATACTTCTCTGCTTTCCAAGGCTTGCTCGATATGCTAAGAGCGGAGGAAAAATCATTTACAAGCATAACCTTGAGCAACTTCGATAACCACCCGATTCCTCCGATGATGCGAATACACAGCTTTTCGTAGCGCATTCTATTTTGCCGTGAAAACTACACGTCTAGCCAAAAAGGATGGTTTTCTTTTAGCTTTGGCTTGATCATCCACAAAATTCCCAATTGAATGAAGAGCATTGGCTGTTAAAATCAGGATTTCTCCTTGTGTAACAGGCGCAAACTTGCAAAGGCAACGTATGGCCGGCGAGTGTTTAGCACGGTTATAGCTGTCGATGTTTTGTTGTAGAGAATGTCAAACATTTAAACGAGACGCGGATAGTGAGGCTGATAGGTTTAGGGAAGAAATAGGATACGAAACAAACCAATTTTATTTTTTTGAAGGTACATGACAGCAGCAGTAGTAGTTAAACAAGACAAAAAATTGAGAGAAAAGCCCTAGAAAATGTTCTTTTATTGCGTTAATAAAACGTCACATCAGAAATTGTATAACAATAATGCAGTCATATTAGAACGCACCGTTACAAAGGAGAAGCAAAATCGCACGACAAAAAGGACGTAGACATGCCAAGAGCTGATCAATAACAAAATCTAGCAGGCAGGAGAGAAAAAAGCTGCAATGTTTCGAAACGAAGCCTCATGAGCGCTATCTCAGGACAAACAAAAACACACAAGGTGCTAGATTGGTTCCAAATGACTAGAATACTCTTGCAGACAGTGCCACAGTAGCTGGTGCGCAGCCTCAGCAAATAATTTGCCCCTAGTTAGTACAGCCTTAACTTGGTCAACATTTCATCTACGGAAATTAGAGAGTCTGTTTCAAATACAGCTCATCCCTAATTTACGCAGCATCGCTTTTAATAACCGTTCATACGTAGTTGGTGCAGAGTTGATTTGACTAGCAGCCCAGATCCAACAGGGGCAGCCTCGGGAATATTATGTGGCTCAGGGGCCCTTTTGACGTACTGTTTCGCGCCACTCTCCGAACACCATCAAACCGTTAATTCACAATAATAATACCGTGACTTAATAATTTGCAGGGAGACGTTTCCTTACAACGCCATAACTGGATGATGAGCTTGAAGGTAAGGCTAAGCTCACTGACTTCCTGGCTTCCACTGAGCTAAACCTCGGCCGCTGGTAAGGGAACGCTGTTGCAGAGGAAGCCCGTAATAAAAAACAACGTTCATATCAGTGAATGAAGAGAGTTGCTATTTATTTACATGACATGAGGGTTCTAATGTCATTGGCGCAACTGGGATATATAAACTAATTGAATATTTTGCAAATTTTTCACTGTGCTACTGTACGCACAGGAACAAATACTATATCAAACAGGTTTTATCGAGAATAACAACTTAGTTTTTGGTCCAAGGTGAATAAATGAAGTAAAATGCCGTACTGAAGGTAATTAGAAACAACCAAAGAACAGCATAATTCATGCTACCTTCTGTAGTTTTCAGCATAGTAACATGCCAGCTTACAGAGGATAGCAGTATGAATTTCGGCATGAATTGTAAAAGGCAAAAAATAAGCGCTTGCCATTTACTGATCAGACTTAAGAAAACACTGCCCCACTTCGCATCAACTTACAAAAACGCTCCACGTGACTACGAGCCTTACTCTGTAGCGCTTACTTTTACTACTGTACAAAAAGAGGCTAGGCCTCACACGGTGGCGCCACTGGTTTCTACGACACAATCGTACGCTATTAGCCCATCACGCCCGAAAATGAAAAGCAATATAAGGGTTAAATGACACTAGAAAATATCTTACAAAAAGCCTCGGAAAATGTGAGGCTACGACATCCAACCTATCCTCAAAAAAGAAAAGATTTTACAAGTTTAACTAGTACGAGCGATTTTCGAAAGAGAGAGAGAGAGAGGCTCCGCGCACAAGTGAACACAAACCCCTCAACAGAAGAGCTAGGAAACATCTCGCAGCACCAGGAAATTTCTGCCACTCTTGACTGGAGTGCCAGGAGGTACCGCAGTAACTTGTCGAGTGCAAGGGGCGAGGACAGACTCACTAGCTACATCGCTTAGCCGCACACCCCAACCATCAGTCAAAGAATAACCAAAACATCACAGACACCAGCTACACGATTATCGCTCAACAATCCATGATTTCCCACTTTTGCTGCAACAAAAGTAATTTAAAAAAATTACAAAATCGGACGAATACGTTATATTCTACAAGTAGGTCATAAAAAATTCATTTTCTATTCATAATATGCATACAAAAACTATCAAAATGCTTTAAAAACATTCAAAGCTCAAACATAGTCTAGAGTGAATTTCAATGCTTTTCATTATGGTTATCAATAAATAGTTATATTATTGTTAATAGCAGCTAAAGTATGTATATATATATATATAATGTATATAGAAAGGGTAGGAGCATTAATAGGAGCGGCTGTAATGGTGAGACGAATGCAGACACTACAGACCACCGAACTAGACATCTCACAATCAAACGAGCATGCTACTAAAGATGATCTCTTCAAGTCCCAAGAAGAGCACAAGGGCTCTTTTTGATTATTAAGAGAAGATGCTACCTATCTAACACTAGATCGAGACGGAGTCGTAAATTGCAAGGTAAATTAAAGCGCTCTCACTCCTTTAACAGTTCTGGAGTGCAGCCATCATTTCACTATTCAACATTGACAGGCTTCCTTATAATACAGAACCGTGTGGGAAAAACAAAGTAAGTGCGTTAAGAAATTTTAATACTGCCATCACAGATCACACGTGAGGAATCGGAATAGATGCTCCATCAAAGTGTGGAGAGAAAATGTACAGCATAGCCTTGCAACGGTTATGGCGTGCACCACACGCATTGCTCGGCTCCCTCAGCTGACCTAACGTTAATATAGCAGCTGGGATCAACAATTATATGCGAGCGAGGAAAAAACATAAGAGTTGTAATTGAAAAGACTCAAAAAAGGTCCGCAGTTGTTTCTAATTTCTGCAGTTTTACATGCTTAACAAAGCACATAAATGCTCTACCAAATTAGCGACTCTAGTTTGATGCTACACAACCTACAATATTTGTAGTGCACTTTTATTTACTTCTTTTCCTGCTAAAAATGCACTTAGAAAAAATAAATGGGTTAGATCAAAGCGACAGTAGAAATCTTATCCTCGAACTGTAGAAAAGAATAGGCAAAAACATTCAAACATGAGAAAGAAACGAATGCGCATTGCTCCTTAGTTTTCAAGCACACTAGTGAAGTCTATCTGGTATCAACAGGCTTCTCGTGCGGTACCGTTCAAAGCACAACCTATTTTCGCATCGTGCAAGACAGCTACATTAGAAAATCAATGAAATATTTGTTAAGCGCGCCTTTGATACAGCTCGCTTAAAAAAAAACACATTTTAGATACAGTAACATCGTTGCACACATCCTGAGACACGTTGAATTAAAAACAAAATACCATATTCAGAAACTTCATGAATTAATCACGGGACAATAGCCAACATATACAGAGCACAAGCCAACGACCCACGAAGGAGCTTCTAGCTAGACACTAAAGGTTCCACACGAACTGTAAATAGAATTTTAATCATAAATATCAATGAGTAATTCACTCGAAGCTAGAATTGTTCGAGTCAAACTCTTACTATACTACGACCTGTTTCCTAGTCATCAAAATGGATCTATAAAAAAAATAGAAACTATGTACGAAACGGAGTCAACAAAGACCTAAGCACATTCGGTATAGAAGTAAAGAGTCATCACGGAAGAGAAAGTAAAGGTTTAAAAGACTAGCAAGTAACCTATGCCTGAATATGTTCTTTTAAATTAGTAGATGAGAGACCGATTGTGCTGAGTGAGCGCAGCACCGGCCTCCGAGACGATGGTCGTCTGCCCCCTGCCTTCGTTCACGCTTTGGGATGTCCAAACAAGAGCACAAGGTCACCTTTTAGCTCAATAAATTTTACTAAGAAGTAATGCTTTAGTTGTTTCATCAAGGTTTGAGATTATTTTCACATCGTAAATGAAATGCTTGTAGCTATGGGGCTGTGAAGAACCGAGTGCAGCCCTAGGCTTGCTGTTTGGAACACCCCGCAGCTAGCGCTGAAGCCCCCACATAAGCACAACAGGCCTCTGCACTCTACACGCTACGCGCTAAGCCTAGGCACACTAACTCACACAAATACTACAACAACGATTCATAACAATCAGAATCCGTTTTGAACGGCGTACAAAACATAGAAGAATAACATTAATAACCGAATCTTTCCATATTATTTTAGCTCCGTACCGGAGTAAATTTTCAGAAAAGATCAAAAACTCTACATGACATGGTCTTATCATAAACAGTCGTCAATGTTAGTTCAGCGCTATACTGAATAAATATAAAAGACACAGGTCGGTCAAAACAAGAGGACTTTAAATATGGTATAAAAAGTTGTTTAAAAAGTGACTTGCAGCATACATGAGATTTAATATTTCCACTTTGAGAGACAATGAACTCTGTAGGCAATGAACCCATTTCTCATAACTTACAGAAAGGAAAATAAGGACAGAAAAAACAACGCGAGGATGTGCGCTGGTCATTGAGTGCAACACGTTGGATCCTGTTGCATTGCAATTTTTTTCTATTTCTAGGAACAAATTATGAAAATACCCCTCACGTTTTTCAAATATACAATTTTTTAAACTTAAGATGAGCCTCGTAACGTGATACAAGGCAGCTGCTCTGCCTTTATTACGCATAGAACTTCGGGAAAGCAAAATGATTTTGCTTTTCCATGGCCGAATAACAACCAGAAATCGGTCAAACTTTTTATGTTGGTTAAATAATTTAAGAGAACAACTGAAAAACCTTCCATTTTCATGTTGCCTTGAATGAAGATCATGGTATTGCTCCATTTAAATTTTTTTGCACGATTGTTCAGTGATTGTAATCGCAACAAACTCGCAAAAACAAATGTACAATTCAATGACCAACGTGAAAATGATAAAATTATTAATTAGAAACATGCGGCCAGCGCGACCCTCTGACGAGACAATGAGATAGAACATTGCACGAAAGTAGGAAAGTATATTTTTCCTATGCAATATATGTCACAATAAGTGTAAAAAGGAAAAGAATATCCTAGACAGCAATATTAAAACGACACTCAATACTTAAGGAACTCATCGAAAACTTCAAATTCAAGATAAAGACGAAAATAATTAGCTACATTATACATTGAGGACTGCGATGAAGACGACTCGACCCACTCCAGATCCACGGGATCATTTGGTCGTTAATAAAAAATTTAAGCCTCTTTAGGGCATCATAGTTAAACTAGTCAACCACGTCTATAAATAGTTTTAAGCGTTTAGAAAGATATCTATTTAAATAGGTATTGAAAGTATTACTAGCGCTAAGCTAAAGAGTTAGAAAGGTTCCGTAGAGCTTAAAAGCTAACAACATTTTCTAATGTCAAGAAAGAACATCCGAATAACAGTTAAAAAATATGGACGCATATTATAAAAAAATAATAGAAACTATAAAACAAGAACTAGATTAAAACTGTAAATAAACCATGGTTTAGATATAATGCACAAGGATAGAACGCTTTTCTGCGCTGGAACAATAATTGGTTACATAGCGAAAAATGGCACACGAGCATATTATCAAACTAAAGGGACTGCGCTGCACGGACCTGCGGGTCCCGCCGAGCGAAGCACGTCGCGCACGCTCTCACAGCTGCGGCCCAGTTCCTTGACGACGGCGCAGCTTACCATTATAATTTAGACTTGCGTATTTCAGTGTGGCACATTACCTTCCGTCTGCGAGTTAACACTATGTATAATACCGCCTAAAATGTTCACAACGTGTGCATTTCTAAGTTAAAATATGAACTTCTCCAGGGATAATAATCATTGACTTCAATTTAGCATAAATACACACAACTACATTGAGAATGTGAGCAAGACTTCTGGGGAATTCCCCAGGATATTAAGAGAACTCCGAACGATTTTGTAATTTAATACGAAAATTCAAGTCGAAAATGACCAGAAGGAAATCAAATATAGCTATTAATGCGGCTGAATATTGAAAACAACCATGTCTGTAAATCCTTATTACGGTGCCCTATAGTTTATACTGCAACACTAATGCTTGACACCACCAAATAGACGATTTCAGCAAAAGTTTATCTTCGAGGAAATTCGATAATCCTACAACCGCTTTCGAATTTCTTGTTTTAAGTCTAACATTATTCCAAATAATTCTCAATGGGGTTTGAATTTGGCCTTGAAGTTCGCCATTTCATTATTTTTGTTTTTTTGATTTATGTGGTCATGATCGCTTGGGCATTGTCTCACTTGACAACAAAACTGCTCGTTGAGACAAAGATTCCTCAATTAAGTACACATGCTACTCCAAGACTACTTTGCCATTACATAAACTTCATAGTCTAACCGCACCAAACACGTTTCGCAAACCATTCTCCAAAACGTGATGTTACAGACATCAAACTTTAAATCAATTTATTTATTTATTTAGGCAATGTTTTCTTTTTCATCGGCTGACGTGGCTTTTTGCTATCATATCGAAAAGAACCTCGATTTTTTACAAGATGTACACGTTGCCGTTGAGTTTGAAGGGCGTATTATTTTATAATTCGATGAACTTCATATGGCTTCACAATGTGAGCTCTTGCACACACGGTACGCTCAGCCAGACGCGCAGGTACGGTTTGACTCTTCAAGTTGAGATTGTAGCCCTACAAAGTATTTCATCAGAGTTTGACCGAATGCCATGCAGTTTGAGGTGTTTTTATGGTATCTGTAATTTTGCCTATTAATGGACCATCTTGGTGTCGAAGCTTCCACCCTACAACATATTGACAACGAACTGTCTCGTATTGTGACCATCTTTGTTGGTAAGTGTAAAATATTACTGTGTGTGAAGTGCAAATATTATTACAAACAAATCTTTCCAAGCAACGTCACTTTTTTGCTTTTATTTTTCAGCCGCTAATGTCATCTACTTGACACTGTTCTAATCATTTTAGACTTTTTGACATCTTCACTCAATTTCAAAATCGTTTAGAATTCTTGTATATCTTTTGAAAATTATCAGAATTCTCACACTCCATCTCCATACACGCATAAATATTTATGCCAAATAGAAGAAAATGAATAAAATCAAGGAAAAGATTTGACCATTTCGCTTTAAAAATGTGTGCAGTGCAGTACTTGCCGGAAGCGTTGGCCGAAGGATTACTGAAGAGCAATTGTGTGACAAGAACTGCAATTCTATGAAACAACATGGATAGGAACAGGAAAGCAAGCTACCCTGCACAACGAACAGCGCCTGTTTTACGCATTATGTACCAAAAACTGCTCTTCGTTACTATGCAAACTTTAAAATGAAAGCTCAAACATTAGGTTTTACGAGTCTTGAAAATCTCCTTTCGGGGACAACTCACTTTTAAAAAACATCTTCGACACACAGTAAAAATTTATAAAAATTCCGTAGAAATGCATACATTATATAAAAAACATACGAAACAAGAAGATAACATTATCCTGATTTGAAAGAGCATATATGGTTCATAAAAAGACGAGAGGATATGAGGGAGTTGTAAAAATCCGCGCCTACGTTGAGTGATGAAGAGGAGAGCCGCTTTGTAGCGCCCGAACCCCCAAAGGAAGGCCAGACGAGCTACGGTGTCGGACTAGTTTGACATGAGCGCACATTTCACTTTGATGTTCAGATGCTACTGTTAGAGTCGCCGTGTAGTTTCTTTAAGTACCTAGATAAAAATAAGCAGTTCCACCTCTGCTTTACGAACGTTATTATTTCCATCAATTTGATACAACTTGATTAACTTTTTGTCAATACTCTTGAAACATAATGCAAGCATTCAAAGTTAGTAACTCATGTTGATCACTGTTGGAAGTTAGAGCTCGAAGACAGGAATTCCATTTCATCTTACTATGAAACTGATTGAGGAAGCCATACTTGTTTTTCTACCAGCCATGAACATTTCAAGCGGATGAGGCGCGCACTTCCGGCTGCTCAATCGTGAAGATATTGTAGCTGAATCACGCAGCATTAATGGCACTCTTATTTCTGAAGTATTATCCGAGAACTATTGGAGAAAACGATTTCTGGCTTCGAGCTAAGAAGTTGAACATCATTTCTTTCACGTTGCCGAGAACACTCACTCGTCAACTAAGCAGAATGCTGTTGAAAATGATTTGAAATAAATAAAAAAAACTTTGGCATTAATTCAATTAGCACTCTTCTGGTAACGAAGTCTGAGAACAAACCAACTCTTGCATTGAGGTCGTAAACTAAGAGGCACAACAAAAGGTCATATATCACCTAAAATTCACTATACTCTTACTGACCGTGAAGTACGATCAACTCTTCCCGACAAGTATGGGGCCGCAAACTGATTTTAAAGCATAACGAAATTTGACATTAGCAACCACTAGCGAACATTAATGGCAGTTTGCAAAAGCAGGAAAAGCAAACCCGNTGGGTGTTGTGTGCTGTCGCGTCTGTGGGTGTTGATATGTGGGTGGGTGTTGTGTGCTGTCGCGTCTGTGGGTGTTTGTGTGCTGTCGCGTCTGTGGGTGTGTTGATAAGAGGGTGGGTGTTGTGTGCTGTCGCGTCTGTGGGTGTGTTGATAAGAGGGTGGGTGTTGTGTGCTGTCGCGTCAGTACCCTGTGTCACGCGGGTGTGATGTGTCACGGGTGTTAAAACGTGGAAAGTGACGTATATGTTGTGACGGAGTTGGTGCTGATGCGTCAAAAGTGAGAGCGTATACGTTTTTTGCGGAGGCAGTCGCGGTATTTAGTTGTAGCTACGTTGGTACCGAGGTGTGTGGCGTAAGTATTGTGTGTTGTCAATAATTTTGTTCCAGTGCCTTTGAGCCCATGTCATCGGATAATTGACAGCGATGGTATTCCTGAAAATGGTGTTGCTGCGTCTGTGTTTTCTCATCTCGTTTTCATCAGTCGTATTCACCGGATTTCATCCCTTATTGTGGGAAGAAGATAATTTAACCTACTCATCTTCAATTAGACTTTACTTGCGATTGCGCACACTCACAAGCTTCGCTTTTCGGCACAAAATCCAAAAAATGTGAGTGGCGGTGTCCCGAGACCTTAGGCGCCTTGTTAATATCCATTAACAAGAGAATCTCGGATTGGAAGGAAAGCGAGCCTCCACCCATCCTCACAAAGGATGTAGCAAATTACACGAGCAAAACACAGTGTAGCTAACAATATTCAACTACTAGCCTGCAAAAATTAAAATTATTACTGGTATTCACCAAGTTCGATGACGAACCGACTCACATCGCCATACCCATTTTTCTTAAAGGGTTTTCGGTGTTCTTGAGGCAGTACCAATTCTCTAGTACGCTTGGAATAAAATACTATTGAATATTCCACAAAATTATGCTCAAGCCAATTATATTCTATTACACAACCGCTATGGAGAGAAATCGTGATTCAAATTGGTGTGCGACAATTATAACACCGTTGAAATCCTAATATTGGCCTGCCAATTAACTTCCTTGATTACAAATATCTTTTAACAGTGGAACTAGAGGACTGCAAACTTTAATTTATCAATTACAAATACAATATGCATTAACTCAGACGACAACACACAAGGAACCTGGCGCACAATGGTTGCGTCCGATGTACAGTATATTTTTACTTCCTTGCAGCACGTTTGGATGCTCATTCTGTTCATTTATAACTCTGACATCAGTTCACATAAATATCACGCGCAGACACACTTCTCCGGTTGAGGTTTCTTTCACAAGGATGATAGTTGAAGCAAAGGCAATTAAAGGAAACACTTCTCGGCACGAAAGAACGTCTCGTCATTTGGAAGTCAGATACAATCTACTTAGTGTCCCCAAAATATCATAATTAATAATTTCCTTTTATTTTAGGTTTAAAAAAATATCTATCGGATTCTATTTATGACGATATTCTGAACTATATATTTCCATCATACAAGCACTAGTTGTAAGCGATTTGATATCGGGACGATGTTTACTCAGATAATTTCGTCCATTTACCTGACCCGTAATCACTGTGTATTTTAATGCCATTAATTAAGTTGATAGGTTGTGGTATTAGAGCAAGCCGTCACGCATCTGGTAATAGGAAAGTGACATTATTAGTCTTGCGTATTTCCTCGTCAGTCTATGCTCAATATATATTCACTTACTTCATTGATGTAGATATCTCTTGGTCTTTACTAATGAACAGTACACATCTTTCATTTCATCAATCATCATTGGCATTTTTATTTCAACACTAACATACACGAAAGCACATTGACCTATGCTACTACTTTACGGCGTATCTCACTCGCGGTTATTATTCTTATACACTTGCACGCGGCTAAATTTACCCCTCATGCACACGTCGATTTGTGACCCATATTCAAAAATATTTTGCACTAAGCTAAATTTTTAATTCCCAAAGTTTTTTGAAGTTCTAATTTCTGGTACCATAAAGAAGAACCAATGAAAATGCTTCTTCAGAACCAATCTTTTTCCGCAGCTTTTTTCGTATTGATCCCAAATTTTCTGCCAAAAATTATTTCGGATTCTTTATTTCAGCGTTAATTAATTTTCTTATTTTTCACAATGCTCCTACATACTCGTATTCCTATCTTAACAGCGGAAGAAATAGGTTCCAAGGTTAACTAACACTCAAATTCCTAGTATGATACTGTTGTACTTCGTCTGCAAAGTAGGAAAAGTGCTTTTTTCGATTATGATTTACTTCCCATTCAACGGTTTTCTTCTTGAAAATTAGGCCAGTAGGTGTGACGAGTTTTAGTGTTGTGTATTCTGAAATATTTTCTTCTCGGAATGTTGTGGACAGACGTCAGCGTGTAATTGGATTGATGTGATGTATTGAAATTTTCTGTCTTAATTTGCGTGTAAACCAAATTGGAATTTTTACAGGTTGAGGTGAAGCCGTACGTACTGGACGACCAAATGTGCGACGAATGCCAGGGCGCGCGGTGTGGTGGCAAGTTCGCACCGTTCTTTTGTGCGAATGTGACGTGTTTGCAGTACTATTGCGAACACTGTTGGCAGACCATCCACAGCAGGCCGGGCCGCGAGTTCCACAAGCCTCTCGTGAAGGAAGGCGCTGACAGACCGAGGACTGTACCCTTCAGGTGGTGTTAAAACCTCAGCATTTAGGCTCGTAAATGACACTTAAGCACGATTTCAAACATCAGGTTTATGCTGAAAACGTATTGGATGAGAGATCACGTGTAACCAAATGCCCCTGAATGCTACTCTACACCGTACGTTGCGCCGCACTCCATGGCTTCTAAGGAGAGTTGCAAGCACTGAAACAAATTGGTTCACAGATTTATGCAAGTGCTCTGTTCCGAGGCGAGATATTGTGATCATACGAGAAACCGGTATTTAATTGTATCTTTGACGCTCGAAATCATCCCAAATGTCTGACGCTGATCATTAATTACACAAGAACGACGAATGAAAGAACACCTCCCGACCACAAGCCCTGTAGACATTTGCATGCCCGTAATGTGCGCCGATTTCGCGCAAAGGGGCATCCACCACGATCTTTACTTTTGAATGGGAGATTACTCACTCATCTGCTTGTTATCAAATCGAGATAACCTTGGAACGACCATGTTGGATGCAAGTGATGGATCTTAGGGGTTTAAACTGAACACTCATTCGACATGTACGAAGCACTTTCTTATACCTTGTGATTCCTTTTTCATCCGCTACCTCTGCAATTCAGTGCATGTATTCTATTCTAGATTTATTTGTGATATGGGCTTTCATAACTCAATAAATTACCAATTTAGAAAATAAATTTGCCGCAGAGATACAGCATACTCATAGTTTTCAACTTTTGCTCTGTTCCTGAGGGGGCGGGGTAAAATTTTCCTTAGAAATAGCACGCTGATGCAGCTTAGTTCTACCTCACCGTGCGTAGTACGTTTGGCCAACAGTCAATAGCTGTAGCTATCGTGTGCTGAGCTGTTGCCCGGCGCTGAGGTGACCCCTGACCCGGTGTTACGCGTAAGCTCGGATCTCTAAAAGTTTGGCTTGCAGTCTCCATCAATTACCTTCATTGTTCGTGTTCTTACTGCACCATATATTCTATTCCTGATAATGGTTGTATTGTGAACTCTTGCAAATTCCTTCAAACTTCATCACTTTTAATGATTATGATTACTATTATAATTATCATTGTATTTAGTATTGTTATAGATATTTCATAGATATGAAACTCTTAGTTATTTCCTAAGACTACGTGAAGAGCTAACTCTGAGCAGTCCTGAGAATTAGGCGATGGTTTGTGCTGAAGCGGGAGATGCGACTAAAGTGCCTGTAGTTGAAACGCATCACGGCACAACGCTTTGCACTCACAAAGCATTGAGCACAACGCAGCGTGGCAAGTAAGAGAGATCCTCGATGCTCGCATGTCTCTGATGACAGAGTGTGCGTGTATGCGTGTACACTACGAGGTGTGTGTGTGACACTGCGAGGTGTGCGTACCACACTGCGAGGTGTGCGTACCACACTGCGAGGTGTGCGTACCACACTGCGA